>CAEFZX010011996.1:0-63463 GCA_903066825.1 Alfaro cultratus | reverse complement strand
TGGATTATCTCAGCAAAGCAGAAGTGCTCACTATCAAACATTTAGACAGATTTGTGGACAACATTTGAAAGAAATGGTAATATTGTTTATCTGGAATGAATTTTAGATCTTTGAGTCAATCTCATGAAAAATGGGAGCAAAAACAAAAGTGTTGCGTTTATATTTTTGTTGAGTGTAACTGCATCTGCTGTTGTCTTTCTACTCCTGCCGTTCTGAGGTCAAGTCAAGCTGCCCTCAGTTGCCAACTAAGTAAACGAGATACAGATGCTCACATAATATATTCTGGCCCTCATCTGTTTGGTCATGGTCTTCAAAGGTCCAAACAGGACACAGGAGGTAGAATTAAAAGTCACAGTAAAATATATTTAACAAGAAGATCAGACATGCGAGGAAAACATCTATCTGGTCAGAGAAAATTGCACATATTCAGGTAGCAATGGGGAAAATTTTTGTCCTCTTTGGCGTTGAAAATTTCCTAAAAGAGACGGAGCAAATCATCGGAGATCGACATATATTTCCATGTTACTTATACCTTCATTTTGGGACACTTCGACATTTATTGACAAAGCCGCTACAAACAAGTTATTTAAGTTTAAGTCAGAGAAATTGGCCCCTGATATGTTTTATGAAATTATATCCATGCGATATCAATGTTTTGAGATTTCATTGACTTTAAAATGTCTTGGAAACAAAACACAAAATCAACTGCAACTCTAAACTTCCCACCTCAACAAGGTGATTTATTGACCCCCTTCTGAACCTTCACCTTTGGCTTTAGATGATATATAAAGATTAAAAAGTAACATAGTAGGTTAAACATATCTGGATTTATTTTTACTTCTTGTTTATATAGTGTACAACATGTTCTTTAATCTGAGCATCTGACTCACAGTAACTTCATGGAAAAAAGCCGTCTGCCTTTTCCATTTGGTGATATGAATGGAGATAAACGCTCAACCTCAGGGTGAACTTTTCGTCTGGTATGTCAGTGTTTGGTAGGTTCACTGAGGACAGTCTTTTGGCCAGAGTTTAGTATGAGCCAAATTTGAGAAGAATAATTACCATTATCTTCTTTCTTAACTCAGCACTCAGGGTCAGTGACTGAATGAAAACCTTTATCAGCAGATTGCAAAATGCAGGCATTATCTACAATTACACTACACAGATACATACAGACAAAACAAATCAGACACGGCATTAACTCTACGATGGGCAACAATTAGACGTTTAACTGTACACATAAATCATGATTCTGTATGTAACTTAGTTTTGGAGTCACAATTTGACACAATGGGAACAATAAATTGTTCCAATTGCTCTTTTTCACCCATTTGAACAGAAAATATCCCTCACTCACACAAACAAGAAACCCTTGCCAGTCTGCTGTCGCTTAGGTAGCAGACTTCCTCCCTGTACTAAAGTTCAATTCACACAGATAAAAACTGAATTCAGTTCATCACTGAAACTCCTAATTTAAATCTAGAGCTCTAAACAGTGCTAGTTCAGATTGACATGGTCATTTTCATGAGATGCCTTTTCAAAAACAAAAGTCAGGCACAAATAGATGACACCTTACATCACTTACACATTACGTAGTTACATCATCAAGTAAAACTTTCCAAATGGTGATCTGGTTTTATTTTTATTATCTTATGCATTGAAGCGGAAATGACAGTAAAGTTTCTCACTGCTTGTGACTGAGGAGAGACAAGGTGCGAGTTGATACAAAAAGATGCAAGTTGTTTTCATCTGGAAGACTTGATGGCCTTTTTCCTCCTACTGCATTTAATGCGATCAGCATGGAAAAGTCAATGCAGCTAGCAAAACAGCTGCAAAAACTAGAGGACACTGCATTGCAATAGCATCTCCTTTTCTATTTTAACGTTTAAAATAAAGAAGGAAGAACTTTTGATCAATAATCTATCTTCAGAAGCCAACAGTCTGACCACTCGGTGTCGGACAACCGGGTCTTCTCCTCTGGGACATGCACAGCACAATACGCATGTAGTTACACATCGTACAACCTATTCTAGAGGAAAACTGCCAGAAACGTGACAACAGGGCCATCAAACAGCATGTACAGCTACTTGTTTCCAACTAATTTTAAATTTATAATGCAAACACTTTGCTTATAAAATACATTTTGTATTTTGAAGTAAGGGAAGAAGGAACGTAGAATTCCCAAGTGTGTTTTACCCTCCAATGTGCTATTTTTACCTCTTTCAATGAGGTCAAAACCATAATTATGTGGGTTGGTGGGGGGAATCCCCCTTTATTTCGCAACATGGTTCAGTGTATGATAAGTTTAAGTTGGAGCAGCTGTCTGTGGTTGAGAGACACCTATGGATTTCTTCAATTATAACACTAAGTTTGAAGTTTACAGAAACTAGAATCCTTATAAACACAATGTTTTATGCACAATACTGTTCATGCACTTGTCACGTTTTGCAGTCAGCTGAGCTACTTCTGTTTGTCTGAACAAAACAAAACTATTTTGATTTGAGTTGCTCATCAAAAGGTTCAACTCTTGGGTTTCCATTTACCTAAATTATGTGGCTTCAGGACCCAGTTTAAAGAAAGAGGTTGAATAGAACCATGTGTGTCTTTGGGAGAGGGGAAGTACCGCGACTGTGTGGGAGTGGGGTTGTTGCAGGGTTCTGACATTTATTGTTCACACTATAATTTGGATCAAAAAGACAAATGTGGGCAAGTGAAAATATGGCATTAATCAAGAGTCCAGAACACAACGGTAAAGGTGCAGGACGAAACCTGGCTTGGGCTGCCATAAACTAAGTGTTTTGGGTGGTCTGTTTGTGTTGGGTCTTTTTCTCAAACCATATCAAAGCAAGTTTGTTTTGCCTGTATTATGGGAATGAATAGACAACAGCAAGTTGGTTAGAAAATGACAAAGGCTAACTTTTCTTCCAAAATAACATTAAATCAGTGTTTTGTTTTTTCACCAGGTTTCAGTCAGAAACCAACGTTTCCAGTGGTTTCCGAAAGGAATGGTGATTTTCTGAGGAAGCTTTTTCCAGCCAAGGCAATATGTTGCTGTTCAAGAAATCAAGTCGCCTTTAACCTATTATTTAACATCAGGTTTTGGCCAAGATGTTATCAGTCATGATCCTGGTCCACCCATTCCCCAGGCATTAGAGTGTGTTGCTGATTTACCTCACTGAAAACAAGAACTCTGTTGAATGTCTTCTTATCTGCAAAAACTTGAAGGCGTGCTCACAGTGTTTACACAGCCCACATACTGATTAATTGACGCCATTAAAACCATTTTATTGTAGCTCTGGCTATATGTTTATGGTCAGTGTCCTGCTAGAAGGTAAAATCTCACTCCAGGACGAAGTTTTGCAGCCTCTTACAGGTTCTTTTTCCAGGATTGCCCTGAATCCACCTTCACATCAACTCTGAATAACTTCATCTCTTCAGCAAAATATCTGATCAGGATGATGTGTACTGTTAGCGTGCTTTCACACCAGGAGTTTCAGGGACTAGAGTCAAATCCACCTAATATGAGCAGCAGGCAATAATTAACAGAAATAAATACTTGAAAAGGTCTGTCTGTGAGTATTTAATCGGTATATTGTGTTTCAGTTGGTTTATTCAGTTACAGGAATAATAATAAACTAATTTATCAAACATGACTGTATAAGTAGGACATATTTTAATATTTTTACAGTGTCAGACTCCATTAAATGACACTGTAAAAATGTAAGAGTTGCACTTTTATTTGCAAATGGGTTTTCATTACGAAAATGTACTGCGACTGATGCTTCGATGCTAGCAACTGATGCTTATGTACACACAATAATTGAATTGTGACATCACAGTTTACATAATACTTAATTATTATATGAAAGTTAGTGTTCTCAAATTCTCAAAAGAACATTAATGATAAGTTTTAAGTAAAAAAGTGTTACAAATATGTGAAAGAAACTATGATGTGAAAAAACAGAAATGTTTTATTTGCATTTTCTTTGTATTGAAAGACATATGGTTCAAATTTTAATTAACCAAATCGGAACAAGGCTAATTTATTGTCATGGTGATATTTTTAAGTGCATCATAAAAACACAGCATGTCATTATAACATTTTCTGGTTCTGGCCTTAAAACCTAATCTTTAAATGAGCAGCCGAGAGCTCTTATTATAACTAATGATTTATGAACAACAGCAATCAAGGACAGACGGCCGCAAATTAAAAACTTCTGATGCAAAACAGCCTGAAATTCATAGAAAATGCATCAAATCCTTATTAGTGGAAAATAAGGAACTAGCCTTCAGGCTTACACATGCATCTTGTTCAGCAAGCCTCAGTAATCATCTGGCAGTGAGGTTTGTGAGTTCAGTCCCATTTTCCACCACAAATGTTAAACGTTCCTAAGCAAGGCATCGAACCCCACTCTGCTTTTTGATCTGCAGATCTGGAAGAGAGTGAGCAAATGTTGATCAGCAAAAGTCGGATTTGAACAAATTTCTAATTTATTCACAGACTAATAATTAATTTCCAGAATTTATACATCTTTTTTTCAAAAGGCGTATTTGTATGCCATCAAAAGGAACTTCAAAAATATCAGAAACATCAATACCACAGTTGTTTTTTTACAATTATTATTACCAAAAACAGAGAAATTCATGAGCAAACTTATCCGTAACAAAAAACTAGATTTCTTTACGCAACAAGTTTTCCGTTAATTGGGGGAGGAATCCAGAGAAACCCAACCTCTGAATACAGTCTTAACGTTCCCATAGATGAAGCGCAATGGGCAGATGTCACTGTCAGACAGGGAAAAAGTGTGCAGATTTGACCTGTCAAATTATCAGTTCCCAAAACCACACCAAAAAATAAATAAAAACTTGTAACCACCCACGTGGGGTCAGTGCAACTCTGTCTTTTCAGACCATGAAAGGGTTAAAAACTTGCAAATGGAAACAAAGGACATTCAAATAATTAGTTCCAGCCTCTCACCCAAATCAACACCAGCCCCACACTAAAACTTTTATTAAATTTCCAACTTAACAGAGTCTTTCATCTTACATTATATGCTAGATCTTTGTACTTCTGGCATTAATTAAAAATAAAGAACAAAGATAAACAAATTATTTTATGTGGATCACCTCTGGCTTTTTTTTTTTTTTGGAAAGGATAAAAAAAAAAACTTCTGAAGTTTTCTTCTAGTTTGCAAAATATAAGGCAAGAGCTCTCAATTGTAAGAGCATGAAGTTCTGGAGAAGCTTATCCAACACGATGCCCAAACATTAATGGCAGCTCTGATACTCCATATAAAATGGTTATACAACATCTGGAAGCACTCGCATCACAGTCATTGTCTCCAGACCTTCAATTAAGAATCAGTCCTGACACATACATCTTAATGTATTTAGAACAAAACTAAAAATGCGTTACTCTCATTGGACAGAGTTATGCTGCATAGCAGCCTTCACTTTCTCTTCTTTTCCAAGTCAAAGAAAATTGTTTTTTCTCTTGCTATATGACTTGGTTCCATTGTAACACACTTTACATTCAGTGTGAAGATATGAAATATTTTCAAGTCTGGAGTTTGATTTGATTCCAAGTCACATGACTTGTGTCCAGAGCTTTGAAAATGAATGAATGTGATTTGCAACATCAAAAGGGAATGAGTGGGGAACAAGGAAATTATGAGTAAATTTAAATATTTTTGTTGTTAGGGAAATGATGGGTAGTATATGCAGTATTCAAGGAAGTTTTTTTGTACTTTGACACAAAATTAAGTTCATATGAGGGCAGTCATAAGTGAAGTCTTTGATTATGATAAAGTTTAAATGACAAAAATGATTGAGTCATAATTTGTGTACTTCATGCAATGTGTTGTTTCCAGTCTTTATATTTATTCCATTTTTGATCCCATTTCAGTAACAAAGTAAAGCTTCTTAAAATGTTTGCATAAAACCAATCAGATGCAAACCAAACATCAGAACTGATAAATTACTTTCAGATGCCGAACGTTTTTGGTGAGTCAGCCTGAGTTGTTGTTCTTGTGAGTCTGATTTATCAAATTTATAACACATCATCATTGTGCAGCTGTGAAATTGGTCATGAGCATTTACTGGGATTATGACAATGAATAACGACTTTGTTTTTCCAAAGAAGAGTCACACTGAAGTAGGGAGAACCAGCGACAACATCATCTCTCGGAGGCTGGATATCACACTCAACTACAGTATATGCCAAATTAAAGTTGAGCTTATCAATTTCTCACTGGTGTTAAAAGCATGTCAGAGAAAGCTACCATGGAAACAAATCAAACAACTGAACAAAATTGTACGTTCTGGTCCTTTGCAATGAGCAAAAGATTGAAGACCTACACAAATTCAAATTTTGAGGAAAACGTTTATGTATGTTAGCTAGTTTTTGTTTGCTTGCGTTTTAATTTTCAGTAAATACTTGTTACTTGTGGAGTAATGTAAATTCTCAATTTCAGTCTCTGCCTGTTTAATGTGTGTGACTTTGATGATGGCACTCATCAAAACATCACATTTTGATGAGTGCCATCGTACAGTCAACTGTTGACTATATGGTGTTTCCATTATGACTTTGTAATTTTGTGTTTTTATTATGTAGAGCACCTTGCTGTTGAAATGTGCTATACAAATAAACTTTATCGATTAATTGATATGATCCTGTCACTACAGACTGTGATCAAAACAACTGATCTCCAAAGATAAAACACCTCAGATAGAGTAGCTTGTCAATTAGAAAGCAATTTCCCCTTGGGGATCAATAAAGTATATTCTATTCTATTAAAATAAGGTATATTGCTACACAAAACTGCAGAAGCCAACTAATGCTTTCATCAATGCCACTATAATCTTTATCAGTCCACAGCATCATGAATCCTATACCGTACATAACTGGGAGCAAAATGTGCTTTTTTTCCTCCTTTCTCTCTCTTTTTACACTTTTAGGATGACTCAAGTCCAAAGGGAATTAGGTTGAGTACCGGATAATATTTAACATACTGATAATTAATTGAAATCTACTCATATTTGGTATGTGCCCCGATTTTCTGAAAAGATTTTAATCATCTTAAATTTGTGGACTTCCACAAATCCGCTGTGCAATTATGGGTAATTAAAGAAACACAAAAGTGCTGATGGAAGATGACTAGAACAAGTAATAAAACCAGAAGATAAAGTTTAAATACATATAAAACTGGTTTCAGCAACAGAGATAACACTATTCTTACTATCTCTGAAAGATACAAAAATCTGATTAAAAATATGCACTGAAGGTCAAGAGTGGGAATAGAGAGAAAAATTTATAATGACCTAAACCCGTTCCAGACGTACAAAAGACCATAACGGTCCCATTTCACTATTATTTCATGGTAATGACAACATTGAGCTATGTTCATTTGTCAGTCACTCCCACATTTAGATGAAGCTGTGTGGAGGAACGCCAACTGAACATGGGCCTGAGCTTAAATTATGAGCCCATTGCTCAAAGGGCTGTTATGAATAGAGGCCAGCCTGCCAAATGTAACGCCAAACAGAGCACAAAAGAATGAGACTACGTATTCCAGGTTTTAAAGCAGCTGCACACCAAGAATCATTTGTGTGACCTGGAGAGCTTTTTGTGGTTTTCCACAGAAATAAGATGGCAAGAATCAATATGCATGGTGATGTCAGATGTGCTGAATATATGATTAGGATTTACATCTTCTTAAACAAAATCTAAAAGTGTCTCCAAGAATAACAGCTTGGGTTTTGAGACAGTTCAAGCAAGGCAGCACCACTAGATTGTTTTAGTCATGAAGGCCTTGAAAACAATAACACTGTAATTGTACATGACAGAAAAGAGCAATAAAGGCAAACAACATTAAGCAAGATAGTCACTGCCTTGAACACTTCAGCCAGAACTAGAACTTGATCAGGTTATGAAAGACCCTGTGATGACACATTTTCAGTTTGTTAGTGGGGGACCAATACACTGGTATTTATGATCTCCTGCTATTTAATGCACCAGGTTCACAGGTACTTTTGAGGTAAAAGAGGCCCACAGTACCACAGATCCTCTATTATTTTCAGGACTCGGATTGGATGTTTCTAGTTAGCACTGGGAGAGGAGCTTGATTTTTTTTTTCATAGGTCATCTGTCTTACGCCATACTGTCACAACATGTTTTTTACATGTTTCAACAAACATGTAAAAAAAAATATTAAAGTTACATACTGCAGCTTAAAGGGAGGCTTTTGTTCTAATGCTTTATGCTGGAAGGATTGGTAAAGTGTTTCCAATTCTGATGATTCTGCGAAACAAACAAATGCAACAAAAACGCTGTAAACCCTGTAAAACATGTCAATTGATAGTTTTATTATTGACCCCTGTCTTTGTTACAAGTCCTACAACTATAGATTCATGCAACTGAAAAAGTGTTTTTAGTTCCCAATGGCTGAAACAAAAACAAATATGTGGAGGCTAAGGTACACCAACCTATTGTTGTGGAGAGTTCATTTTCTCTAATATGCATTTTCATGTGGCCTGTGGCTAGAAAACCTTCGGTACAAAACAATGATTGCCTTGTTTTTTATCTAGCAACATTGTTTACTGTGCTGTCCTTGATTAAATAAACTTGAACTGAATTGAATAATACAGGTTTTTCTTTAGTTTGAAACAAGTCCTGTGTTCTCCTATTATCACCACTATTTACACTTTTTTATTCTTTCTGCTTCAAGGTTGATTTTGTGTGGCTCCCATTTGTTGTAGCCCTGGGATCAACATACAGAGATGTTTACATGATGAATAAAGGCTTGATTCCTTTTTCCCAGAAACTTTACTGGACAATAATCCCCTCGGAGTATGTGGTTCCACAAATCCTCTCTGGTGACTCATTTAGGAAAGAGTTCACAGACATACAACT
The DNA here is from genome assembly GCA_903066825.1 of Alfaro cultratus. Taxonomy (NCBI): domain Eukaryota; kingdom Metazoa; phylum Chordata; class Actinopteri; order Cyprinodontiformes; family Poeciliidae; genus Alfaro; species Alfaro cultratus. The sequence goes on along the minus strand of CAEFZX010011996.1, from coordinate 54,552 downwards.
TTTTTTTTTTTTTTAAAGAAAAGACAAAACATATTGCAGTACTGGGGAAATGTATTTGCCCCTATACAGACAAAGATAACTAAAATAAATAACATTTTTAGTGATAATTTAATTAAGAGGAAAAGGCTATCCAAGCCTGACCAAATGTGAAAAATTAATTGCTGCCTAAATCTAATAACTGGGTGCGCCACTCCCTCTGCAGCAGCTTTGAAAGATTTTGAATTTTTTTCCCCCACAATCATGTACCTCGCCTTTCACCCAATGACTGCTGGTGATAAGCACCAGCCCCCCTGCGACCCTCCACTAAAAGCAGCTATAGACAATGGATAAGTGGATGATCAAGTACTGGAAGCAAAAATAATCCATTGCAAACAAAAAAAAGTCCCGGGATAATGAAGCAAGGAACAGTTGGTTGAACAAACAGCTGTGTGGGTAGAATGACTGGAGAAGCTGAAGGAAAATAACTAACACAAAACGAATACAGAGGAAACTTTAGGATGATCAAACACCAAGAGTATAAAAATACTAAAACTGAGGAGTAAACAGAAACACATAATGAAGACAAAGCAAACCAATATAGCTGAGCTTGACGTCCTAAGTATTGTGACAAATTTATTGGCATACTTGTAGGAAAAAATAACTCAAGTTTCCATGTGACACCATGAGAAAGTTGGTAATAAATCAATTAATCTGAGTTTTAGTTCAAACTTTGTTTTTCTATTTAATGTGTTTTTATACACTGAACAATCAGAAGTATTAATAACTTAACATATTAGTCCCTGAACCACAGTTGTGGTTCAAGTAATATTCCTCTTTACAGCAAAGAGTAAAAACAAAGTCCAGCTTTGTGTCATGGGACAAGAAGATTTATGTCATATTTCTTTACTATTCCCCAGCGGTTCATAATAAAAAGACTGTGGAGGGAGCAGAAAAACCTAGAAACTATCTGACTTGCTAGCGGTACAAATGCAAACTGAAGTAAGGCGACACCTCTTAATAAAATCCATTACTTATGTTCATTGCAAAGTTGTGAGGGAATTGATACGGTACTTCCCAGCCACACACTTGGAGCTACGGCATGGTTTGGAGCTTTGCCCTTGCTGGCAAGCTTCCCTGGGAGTTTTTACTGTTTTTCAGGTTGATACATGTCCCAGGAGAAGCAGGTTTAGTGGTCAGAAAACCCACAATCGAAGCCAGAGTTCCTTCAGTCCATGACACTTTCTTTTAAAAAATAAATTATGACTGATGTCCAGGTTCAGGCTGGGAATTTATGAATGGTCCCTGGAGTGAAGGTCGTGACACAATGCATTGGGAAACAATTTTGTAGAACAAATTTTGCTTGTCTTCCGCTGAACAACATTCCTGCCTCATGGTCTGGCTAGTCACTGTGACGATCACGCTTATGAGTGCTCATGGGATTATATTACACATACAATAAAACTGTTTCAGCACCGTTAAATAGAAGTTAAGAACCTGAGAAACAATTTGTTTTTAAAATAAAAATGAACAAAAATGCACCTTCACACAAGACTAAAAAAACCCCAAATAAAACAAATGTAACAATTGACATACAAAGCAAATCTAATTGTAATATGCATACTTACTATTGAAGACTAAGTTAATGACCAGGAAGAAACCCTTTGCAGAAAAGTTGAAAAGGTACCAGGAGATTATTAGGCTCTGAGAAAAATAAGAGAAAAAAAATAAGAAAATAAGAGAAAAAAGGTTTTATTGCTAAAATCTGAATAATAACTTTCTGGTGCATCTTATTTTATGTGCAAACTGAGCTGTTTCACATCTCAGACCCTGCCTGAATCTCTGTGAATGTCTAACTCTGGACACTAACCTCTCAGCTTGGAAGATGGAGAAGTCTCTGCACAAACAGCTGAGGTCACTCAGGGACAGAACAGGCTGTTCCTTATGGCCCAGGGTTTTGAATGTGTGGATGAACTTAACTTTGGATCACCAAAACATGGCTATAATGAAGAAAACGCTGTTCATAATCACTTGCTGAATTACACTAACGTGTCTCTCCAAGGTAAATCAAGGACATGTGAACAATATTTCCACTACTCAGTGAGAAGCATCCCAGTGACCAATCAGATGTGGACTAGGGGTCAGCTAAGGACTATTTTACAGCTTTGTGGATTTTTAAATAAATGAAAAAAATCTTTCTCAAGAAGGTCTCGGACTTCTCATGATCTCAAACTCCCATGCTATTACTCCTATTTACCCATAGATCTAGCTCTTTTTATCACAAAGTGCAAAGTATTTTTTTCAAAACCAAATGTACATACCAATACATTTGGACACAACTGTTGGTTTGATTGGTTATCTTGAATAAAAGATATAAAAAGCACAAATTCTCTGGGTAAGAAATTATGAACAGACGTAATCATAGTGTGCAAAGGAATGGTCTCCCCCTCTGTGTCTCAAGGCAAGCTTGCATGGGAGTGAACTTGATATGAGTGATTTATAGCCCTGCCCCATTTCATGCTTGTTTGGTTGGAAGGCTGTGTATGCAAAATGATAAGTACATGCATAATTTTGTGAAGGTTCAAATGACAGACTAGGCATGTCTAAATGTGAAATGCACACACGTGAGTGATTTTCTTTCTCTTGGGGACTTCAGTCAGCACCTCTGATGCATATTGACCAATATGCCCTGCTTGGTCAACTGCCAAAAACATCATTCAGTGACGAACTTAGCTGAAAAGGATATACATGTCTTCATTATGGCTGTCACTGCATTACAGGGCTCTTTCAGCAAACCAAGCCTCTCATTTTTTATCCTAACACAGGTGTAAATTTGTGACTGGAGCTGGGATGATGTCATTGAACAGTATAATCCAACACAGGAAAGGGTTTGAAAGCTGTAAGACGTTATCTATTCATCCATTTGTTTTTACAGCTGGCAGAATTAAGGGGTAAAGGAAGCCACTCCACTATGCTCTTAAAGCACCTTTCACACCAGACTGAGACCACCCTGCAGTATCCTGGAGCTCAGTTTTTTTTTTTGAACACACTGGTTGGCAACAAATCTGTAAAACCTAATTTCAGTGTGAAGGAAATCATGTTCCAACTGCTCTCAGTTTTTGGGACATGGGTTGATTACTGCTGGTTTTCTGCCCATCCGACCACAATTCCAGTCCCACTGGAATTACTTTTGTACTAAGATGTTTCCTGACAATCTTGGGAAAATTGCTAGACTGTAAGTTTCTGTCCCTTTTCTCACGAAAAGTGTTGTGGAGGAGTATAAGTATAATTTATGTTTGTATAGGCTTATCAGCAGAACGAAGGGATGCAGATGGGGTGGATTTTCTGTACAGCAATCTACACACCAACAGGACTTTTCATTTTGTGCAATAATCTTAATCTGAATATTTTGAAGAGTGCAAGATGAAGGAATAAATCAATTATACCAAATCTGTTTGAGTTTTGCTGATCACTAAACACTGGTAAGAAAGGAGTGATTTTTTTTATGAGCTCTTCTACATTGTATAAACATAAACTTTAAGTGCTCACAGCTTTTCCTCCTCATCTGTTCTTATCACAAAAAATCTTGCCAGATGAGATATTGTCAATATTTCCTTGGTCTCTGTCTTTCATTAGTTAAGTCTCGTTTCTGTTTTACTTAATAATAAACTAGAAACATAATTCTAGTTTATTATGTTTTATTATTTTCTGTGTCTAGTTATTCCTTGTACTTTAATTATGTTGGTTATGTCTATTCACTCTTTAATGTTAGATTTATTTCTTGATCCCCTGTGCACTCTTATTTCTGGTCCCTGTGTTTTTGTTCTGCTCTGGCTCCCTGAGTTCTCCATGTTTTTTTTTTTTTTTTTAAAGTTTTAGTTTTTTCATTAAATCTTCAGTATCTACTCACCATCTCAACCTGCTGCATTTGGGTCCACCATCCATACATATCATGATATATAGTAAAGAATCAATATTCTATAAATTGATTCTTGACTTTATGAATTTGAATTTATGACTCTAACTTGATCTCTTTCAGTTTACACATTTTTGCTTGGCCAAGATAGTTTAAATCAATGATAACAATGATGCATCATGGATTCTTTTCCAAAGGAAATCCACATCTGACTTCAGTATTGAAATAAGTTTCCTATCAACTAAATTATATGCCTGATTTGGAGTGGTGTGCACTTCTCCACAGGGAGTGCAGCATGCACTGATCTCTTTTCAGGGGGAGGCTGAGCATGATGCTTTTTTTCTTTTGGCATTGCAAAAGAATAAAAGGAGCAGCTTTTAGCCTTGGTATAAGGCCAGTGTATAGGGGTTTTATGCTGTTATTTGCTTTAATGAATCCTCAATCTCACAACAGTTCTTTTGAATGTTTTAAACAGGCAGAAAGCTTTCAAACGCCACCATGTATCATGGGGAGTGGTTTGTATTCTTAATCCACCCTCACAATGCTCTGCCAATTTGTAAGAAGTTGCAGAGCAGCAACCTAAACCTTGAGTTAGTCTTAATCAGTCATTACGTTGCCATAAATTACAATATTTACTGGGTAAGCAAACAAGTCTAAGCCAAGTGCCACTCACCGGTGTTTCATCTGAAACTGAAGACACTTTTCTATGACAATACATCACAAGGATTTCACTAAAAGTACAGCAGACAGAAAGACCTAAATATATTTATCTTATCTTTTGACAAATCAAATTAACTTCATACACTATTTTTCATATGGATCCTTTTGATTTTTGGCATGATTTCTTTATTTAATCACAAAGTGTCCAAGTCATCCTCTCTAAAAATTAAGAAGCACTACTTTAACAGAAAGGTTAAACCTGATTATCATGATGAGGCAGTTGACCCTAAAATGCAGGCAGTGTTAAAGGCAGAGATGAGTTTGAATAAATTTAATAAAAGTAATACACTTATAGGTATGAACAGAGTAACAGGAACATAGAAACAAAGGGGTATAATGGAAAAGTAACAGGAGGTTTGAGCAAAGAATGAGTGAAAGAGAGTTGGTAAAATACTGGGAGAGTGAATATTGGAACAATAGACCAGGGCTGATTGGCTAACAGGTTGCAGATGTGAGGGGAGCAAGCAGACTGCAGACTGAAGAAAGAAAGAGAGAGAGAATGGCACAAGGTGGTAAGGGACAGTAGACCAACAAGGGAAGTAGGAAAATTTATCTAATTATAATAAATAATAGCTAAACTAAGACATTTTTACGTCTACATGGCAGTCAGTGAGTCAAGTGACCCAGTTGTTCTACCCCTCTCAACCTTTTTTCACCTTGTAACCACGTGGCTTGTTTTATACTTGTCCTGTCCTTTCCATTCATGTAGTGTTTCCTTTGTTTATCCTGGTAAAAACCAGCTCCTTGAGCTACACTCTGCTTCATCCACAGGGTTTGGACTCTTGGCTGTCAAGAAACAATCATTTCCTGAAAGAGTGGACTGTGTTGGCGTTTTAAATTTTTGCCTAATCGCCAATGTTTGCCTATCATGTATGATGTCACTTCAATATTTGTATATGGGTTCACAGTTATAATTAATTGTGTTTGCCTTAGTTATTATTATTTGCCTTGTTTTGTTTTACTTAGTTCAGTCTCTTAGTTTAGTTATCCTCTGACTGTATAGTCAGTATTTTGGTTTAGTCATTGTTTATAAATACAGTTAAAGCCTTAAACTTCCTTTAGGTCCCTGAAATGCAACCTTTGTGTTTTGGCAATGACTAATGCTACGTTTGCATGTTCACACAAAGGAGTCAGGCATGCCAGTATTTCTAAAAGCTTTGCAAATTTATGCATTTTTAGTTTTGTTTGCCAGAGATTTTGAAAAGCATTCATTCTTATCCCTCCATTTCACAAGAAGGCAGTGTTTTCAGTGAAAATGAGCACATATTAAAAGGGTTATGGATAATTATTATTAAAAAAAAACATTTTGTATATATTTTAATCTTGAATGATGACTGAGCTGTTATTTATTTATACATCTAGTCAAGTTTTTCACCAATAAAAATTTATTAACATTTGTATTCGTTAAGAAGTGTAAGCTAAGGATGGGCTGAGATGACAGATGTCTATCACAAGTTTTGCAGTCACCTCAGTATTAAAAGCCTGACTGAGCTGCGATTTTTATACTCTGCTGTGAAATAAAGGATATGTTTTTCTCCTATTAAATAGACAGGCCTGTGTCTGCTAAAATGAACATGAAAACACAGATGCGCACATGAAGTCTTTGCCAAAGCTATAATTTATCAGGCAACTTCCTGTACAGTTGAGTTAACCATCAAACATCTGGCAGAGATGTTTGATGGTTAGCCAGATTTGGGTCATCAAGGCTGACCCAAATCTGCACACAATTGTCATTTCAATATAGTCTGAACTGCAATATGCAGTAGTGATGAATGAGCTTATACAGTGAAGCCTTTGATGTGGTTTGTTGTTACACATAACTTGGTAATGAGAAGCAAGACTTATTGTTTTATATTATTGGCATTTATCACAAAATATGTGATTTGGAGGCTATTTCCAGTTTTGTAAAACTTATTTTTTTACAGTTTAGAATCCTATACGAGTTATTATCATAAACCTGTTTAGCATTACTCGTATTAGCCTTTGCGTATTCCCTGAGATGAATCGTTTTCCTTAAGAGCAACAGTGTGAAGCTCAAAGGGATAAAACAAGAACTAGCAAGAGCAACTTTGAAGTTATAGGTTGCAGCTTCATGGTATGTGCGTACGTCTTCCTTCTGGTTCATGGTAAGTAACAATCTGAATGATCAGCCGACACACCTCTACAGACAGCAAAGCTCCTTTTTCTAAGAAGGTTCAAAGGACTTTGATTTCTCAAATTTCAAACTACAATGACAAGTCGCGTCAGTCTTAGAATACCGCATTTTAAAACGTTTCGCAATAAAGTCTTCACACCTGTTATAATTGTAAAAATACGACTGAGTTGTTTGCACTATTCTTTGTAGAAATCTACAAACAACAGCTCAAGCCCCAGAAGGCACCAGAGGTCTCCACAGTGACCCATAAACCCACAATAAACACAACTACACACCCACACATTGTCTATCTCTGATCTGTAAAGATTAGGTCAACTTCAGCCCAACCTGCACTCTGACTCATTGACAGAATATTCCATTTTTTCCTTCTCATTTCTCCCCAAGGTTTTAGCCATCCATTTTATTTAGTAATGGCTTGAAACAGCTGTCGAATAACCCAGTTTCTTGTTTCAACAGAAGCTTCATAGCAGCAGTTCATCATTTCTTTACAGACTTGAATCCGATATCTTTCATCTTTGTGTCACAGATAGTGGCAGCAGCACTTTACAAATTCTCCAAGAAAGAACTAATGAGTAGTGGTAAAACAAAAGAATGAAGCTCAGCATGGTAACTGGTGTGTCTGGAGCTTTTATAACAATGCAGGCAATAGTTACCTCACCCAAACTGCAGGGTCTTCCCTCTCGTTCCAACTACAGTCAAGCACGTAACTCCAGCCACCTGCGAAACTCATTAGCTCACGCCAGATTGAATCCATATGAAGAGATGCACTCCAACAAATGGTGTGTCACATAAAATGGAAATCTTGGCATAAAATTTTGAGCAAGAAAAAAACCCCTGTTAAAAACTGTGAGAAACATAGCAGGATGGCTACTCACTGAAAAGAGTAAAAGTTTCAGTTTTTTTTATGGGGAAAATAAAAAGTTGTTTTTTTAAGATAGGGTTAAGATCAGTTGAGATAAAGGTTGTAATACAGCAAGAGGATTTTATCTGTAGTCTTGAAAAATCTTAAGTGTTTCAGTAAGGCTGAATAAAGATCTGCTAACATTTACTTTTCAGTTTGTGTTCAGACTGTTCTGTTCATAATCAGTGTTTATTTTAGTTGCAGACCATTTGAAGACAGTTTGCTTTAGTAATGAATATCCAATTTGAATAAACCATGATGATGGGTGCATGTAACCTTGTGCCTAGAATAATCAGACTATACCTGCAATGCACAATGTTGCCAAATTAACATATACTGATATCAATTTAGTGGTTATATACTGTATATATATTTTTGTTTGTTTGGAAAATTGAAATGCAGATTCAAGTAGTTGTGCAGCCATGAACTGGGCCATTACCAATTTGACTGCAGACATTTGGGAAACACACCTGGTTTTCTCTGAAAATCTATTTTCACCAAAAGCACAGTCAGTGTGAATCTATGCACTTAAATAGGAAATATATACATACATCCCTCCTGGTGAAAGAGAGAATTTAACCTCTCTTTTCTTCTTCATTATGAAATATTTTAGTTTTTGCAAACATTTCACATAAAGCAAGTATTTACTTTTCTCCAAATGAAGATTTGGCTGAAGAACATTCGTTGCAGAAGATTCTAGAAATAACGCCAGTATCTGGGATTTCTGCTTTAGCTCAGGATGTGACACGCCTGCACAGACTGTGGTTGGGAAAACAGACATCTGACTGCAAAAATAAAATCTTTTCACCCAAACATAATAGTTATCGGCTCAACTAACTATATCCTCAAATTACAATGAATAGTAAAAAAAAAAAATGCAGTTAAATATGAATCTGCCCTTATGATTAGATTGTGTAAGAATGAAATGTAATGATTTGGTTATGTATTTTACATAATTCAATTTTAAAGGGATAAAAACAAATGGAACTGAACTTGATGTTTTAAACTGATTTATAGTTGAGGTACATAAACTACATGTTGCATTATGCAACTTAAAGTGTGAAGGTGGAGCCTTTACACCATATGGAAACACAATTAAGAGAAGAATTGGCTCCACTGACTTTAACACAGCGGGGCCTTTAACAGTTAACATTAAAAATATATTAAATTTGTTTTAAGGAGCAAACATACACATATGGAAACAGTTTTTATTCTTCAAGACCCGAAAAACTGGCAGAAAATGATGAGCAAAAAGTGTATAATCCTCATCTGAAAATGCTTTCATTAATATATGTTCATGAGCTGGAAGCCTCTGCTTTCTTTACAAACTAAAAGATTAATTTACAAAGCTAAAAGACTAAACATTGTACCTTTAAATTACCCCTACTTCATCAGATTTTGTCATATTGTAGCCACAAACTTTCATGCAACCAACACAACACAAATCCATGATTGTGATGTATAAGTAGAAAATGATGAACTGATTTTAATGGTTTTCATTTGCAAATGAATACATGAAAAGTGGGGAATGCATATACATTGACTTCCTTAGTCAATTCCTTTCTTTTTTTCTTTTTTTTTTTTTTTACAGCTCCAGGTTTTCTGGAGTGTGTCTCTACCAGCTTTCCACATGACTGACATCTTTGTCATTTCTTTACAAAGTTACTTGAGCATGTCCAGACTTGATAAATAACATCTGTGAACATCAATCTTCAACGTTTGCCACATTTTTCAAATCTCAATGAGATTTAGGTCTGGACTTTGACCGGGCCGCACTGACACTTCAATAAGACTTTGTCTGAAGTGCCTTGTGCTTCTGCAGTAAGAGTAGAAAAGGTTGTAAGTTTGATTCCAGTCTCCCCCACTACACGTCAACATGCCCTTTAGGGAAAGCACTTGACCCCAAGTTGCCTACTGACTTGTGCATTGGTATAGAAATGTGTGAGGACTGTGAGTCCAACTAGATGAATATAACTCATTCTACTGCACAATGCATGTACTGGTCAGCATGACTAAATAATTGCATAAAAAGTTCATTGTCCATACTATTCATTTAACTATCCTTCTTCCCATCAGTCCAGTTTCTGCTTAAGAAAAGTGCAGCATGATGACTCCATTTTACCTTGGTGATGGATTGTTCTGGGTCATATGCAGCCTTGGCTAGTATGAGAAGAAGCTAAATGGTGCAGAAAACATTACCAACTTGGCAATGGTAACTGAGGAGACATTATTATTACTCTTAGTTTGGGGTCTCATCCAGAGAAGAGCTCAGATGGTAACTTTCCTCCATTAATCCCAGCTCCCACATCTTGAACACATCTGAATTGTGCTGACACTGACCACAGCTCTAATGAGAACAGCTTCACTCAACAGAGTGCTTTCTGAGAGACTTCTCCACTCACGAAAACCCACATCTAGACCTGATTTGCATATGAGAAGAAAATATGTCAGATGTAAAGACAGTCTGAAATCATGAGCAGTCAATCAGAGCGCACTATACTAATGCTTGTCTCTTTGCCTCTTCTTTTGTGGATTGATGTGACACCACAAGCATAGCTCTGTTCTTGTATTATTCATGAACAAACGAATCCTTTTCCAATGAAACGTATAGTTTTTCCACCTTATTTTCCACTTCTGTTTCAAAGCCTTCTCTCACCAATGGGTGCAGTTGCATGATTTATCAGCTCATAAAACAGGATAACACATTCAGTCTGCAGAGAAGACCAAACTTATTGGAAGTGGACCTCTTCCCAAAATATTTACTTTGATGTATCCCAGAGTAATGATTAAAATAGCAAACAGAATTTAAAGTTCGAATGATTCCTGCAAGGCACAAAAAGGTCAAATGTTTGGAAAAAAGGAAGAGAAATAACTAACAAAGCCACATTCTTCTGGCGATTTAAGACATTGTCTGTGAATATAAGGTGCAGTTAATATTGGGTGGATGAGTTAAATCAGTTTTTGCATATTTTTTGCAAGTATTAAAAAAAAATTTCTAACCTAATGCTTGTTATTTCTTCTGTTCTTAATACTTTTCAGGACAAACATAAGTTTTATTAAAGAGCCAATATCTGCAGAAAATTACAATTCTTGAGTCTTTTATGGAAATTATACGTCAGTACAAACATTTTGATGTATATTTTTAAATTGAGATAGGGGGTGTTTTAAAATGATTTGTGTAATTATGATGATGTGTATAGTTTCTTCTGGGCTATGCTTGCTGTTGCTTCCCATATTGGGAAAATCAGATATTTGGGGATTTTAAAGTAAACAGCCTGTTTTGGAGAAAGAAATCAAACAGTTTGTTTATATTTTAGTTTACGTGTTACAACACATACTGTGTGAACATACAATTAAGAGATCTCTGAATTTTTAGTTTTTGCCCATCTCCAAAGAAATGCTTGAATCCACCTAGATGAACCCACAAAGCTGCCAGCCAACATTTGTGCGCCCACAAAACAAATCTGTTTAACTGCACTGCTTGTTGACACAAACAGTGAATCAGAGAATCACATGGAAAAAAAATAGTTTATGTTTAAGACAAGAAGACGTCACAAAGATGTGCTGCTGAAGCTCAATCCTAGCCCCAAAATGAGGAACAAATGAGATTTAAATAATAATGTTCAGTTATGTCACATTCAACGTGTCAGGGTCACAGAGAGTTGTCCAAAGACGATAGAAATATCTTGTTAATGACAGCTGTGTGGATGAAAATATTTTGTTTATGTAAGGAGCCATATACATCTTTGCTGAAGCCATTTAGTACAACCAAGGTGTGCAAAATACCATCTGTGAACCAACACACATGATGCAGAAGACCACAATGGATGCCACTCTGAGCTAAGAATTCCACACTGAGGCTTCAAACTGCATAGCCTCTCCAAAATAAAGATACTTTGAACGGCCTTTGGTCCCATTTCTTGGTGGCTACTTCCAGCAGAACAATCCACCGTGTCACGAAGTTCTAATAATCTCAAACTGGTTGCTTGAACATGGGAGACCTGAATTCAACAGAGCTGTATTCTGCTTGGATGGAAGCACAATACAGATGTTTTGGCTGCACATGGACGTGCATCTGCAACTACAGTGTGATTCTGTCTTATTCATATGAATCAAAATGTTTGAGGACAGTCTCCAACATCTTGACTAGGAAAGCATAGTGCTAGCAATGTATTGGACTTTGTTTATCATGTTGGTGTAGTCAAGTTTCTTGCATTTTCTTTGGTTTCTTACTAGTAGTATCCTGTTACATTTTGCTTACTTTTTTGAGTCATTCTTACATCTGGTTGTGTTCTGTTTGTGGTCTATTTGTTAGCTTCTGATCTGTGTCTAGCTTGATTTATTTTATGGTCTCTGTCCTTTGCACTCTGGCTGCATCCCCTCAGCAAATTAGTCTCATCTGGTTTGATGTTCAAGTCATCCATTGTCCTCAGTATATTCTTTATTTACTGGTTAATTAGTTACTGATGATTCATCTGCTTGATACTATTCAACTCTGCTCTGGTTAATAGTATAAAGCAGAGAAAACAATAATAATAATAAAAAATCTCTGGGTTTGAGAGAAATTTTGAAATCCTTTTTACCTTAAAACGAATGAATGATATTTTTCTAATACATTTAGATGTAATTAAACAAGTTTCAGACTAAGGTGAAAACAAGCAAACAAAAAACAGCTGCTTATTTTTTTTGTTGGCTTGTTTACTCCAATTTCTAAACACAATGGATAAGCTGGATAAACAACTGGATAAACAATTTCTCGTACTGACACACCGTCACCAGCTCCACTCGAACTGTGAGCTTTAGTAATAACTGATGTGGAGCGAATTATGATAGAGGATGTTTAGCTTCATACAGTTCAGCTGTTGCAGACTGTCCTCATTCAGCTAACGATGCCCATCGGGGCACTTTTCGTATTCATCTTAGCATTGCAGCCACAGATCTCTGGAGAAGTTTGATTAATCAAAACTCTAGATAAAATTATATTTGAACATCACCTTGACTGTTTCTGAAAGTCCAATTAGATAACAGAAGAGATCAAGAAATATTTCATGAGAACTTTGTAACTTAAGGTGAGACAAAACAATAAGAGACAAAATAAGAAAATACACCTACAGCTCTGGAAAAAATGTAATGACCATTTAAAATGATCAGTTTCTCTGATTTTACTTTTCATAGGTATGTATTTGAGTAAAATGAAAATTGTCTCAGAAATTCCAAGCAAAAATTTAGGATTTATTTGGAGAAAATGAGAAATGGTCAAAATAACAAAAAAGATGGTAGCTACTTTCAGACCTCAAATAATGCGGAAAAACAAGTTTATATTCATTTAGAAACAACAATATTAACGTTTTAACTCAGGAAGAGTTCAGAAATCAATATTTGGTGAAATAACCAGGAGGTTTTCAATGGGGTTCAGTGCAGTGGTCTCTTAATTTTTTCCAGAGCTGTATATGCTATAGCACCCCCTCCATCCATTGTCTTCCACCTACCATCAGTTGTGTTGCCAGAGTATGAAACATAGGAAACCCAAGCGGCCATCTAATCAGTGAATTTCATGAGGGAATCATAATGTTCCCCCCTCAGGTTTTGGATCTATCTCTGGTTCTCCTCCCAGTGAGATACTACTAGAAAACCTCAGATGTTTCAACAATCCCAGCTAAATCCTTTCAGGTGTAGAGGAGCAGATGCTTTCCTCCAGGATTTGCCTAGATAATAAAGCTCCTCACTGTCTCTAAGCAATAGAGACTATTTTAATTTTAGCCTAGTATCTGAGATAAAAGTAGTTCTTACCCATCATCTGACAGCTGCAGCTTTGACATATTTAAATCGCCAGATTAGCGTTCCACCAACATTGCAGTGGACAAGTCCACTCTCCTGGTTCTGAAACTCCTGAACTTTTAGCATAGACTAACTGCCAAAATCTGGAGGGAACAGTCCTCCTTGTTCTGTTTCAGAACCATGACCTTAGGCACTCATTTAAGGTGAGTGGTGCTCATCCTCATCCTTGTAACAATAGAAGAGTGCTGTCTCCAAGTGAGGTATTAACTTGTCCTTTAAAGTGTTTGGTTTGGACGGAGGAATCAGGTTTTCCAAGTAGAAGTTGGTAAAATACCAAAAGCTACAGAGTCATAAATTCTGTCTCTTGTTGGTCAGAATGTCATGTCCTATTAGTCCAGGTCAATATGCATATCTGTACTGCATTAGAATTGAATGAGTGATTTGTGGTATACATCTTCAAATTTTAAAAAAATTAAACTTTAATATCAGTGAGACAAACGATCATCATCAGATCTCGTCTTTTTTTTTTTATAAAGACATTCTGTTCTCTCATTCTGGGAACAGTCCCTGCATATCAGAACAACATGGCCAACGCAGAACACTGTCACATGAAACTCACAATCAATGATTTATCATGCTTGTTGCGATTCATGTGTCAGTGTGTCAGTGTTTAAGAAACATACATTCAGCTCTCCTTAATCAATAACGTGTGTGCATGGAAAAAGATATAGGAAAATATGTCACTTAACCTCTAATATGTTCGCAGAAAAGCCCCAGGATATGAGACCACCGACATTGAACATACATTATGCTTAAGTGGAAACACCTGATGTTTTTTGAAAAAAGGTTTTATGAGAGAGCAAGAGTGGTAGAGGATGTGCTTGGAGGGGAAGAGAGTATTCGGTGTAAACAAAAACGACATTCTGACCATTGCAACTCACCACATGGTTGTCCAGTAAAACAGCATGATGCAATGAGGCTAATAGCTCACTCATACCCATCACTGCCATTTCCCCAAATATCTGAACCCCCAGCAAGTTTGGACCGTTATAGAATCTACTTTCTTTTCATATGTACTTTGTAAATCTATATTTTTTGCAAGTAGATAACACACATAAAAATGTTAGGGCCTCAGTAATTTACTAGCCTCCAAAGAGGCTCTGACATAAATCAACATGCCGTCCATCTGGAGAGGAGAGTGGCTTTAATTAGAACCAAAAAGCTAGAAGGCTGCCAGTGTTGTAAAGCTCATGTTCACCATATCTTGGCGCCTGTGAGCTGACCACAGCCTGCAATTTGTGTTTCATCTGAAGCATCAGAGTGAGAGAAGAAACACTGCTTGGGGCATGTCACATAAGGTAATTATAAAAGCACTCAAGAAATCCAATTTATACAGAGAGATCACAGTTAACATTTTGGTGAAGTAGATGTATTGGCTATGAAAAAAATCATAACTGCCAGTATAGTTGATGAGACTAAGTACACCCCATGAGTCTGTACCTTGTCGTAGTCATCATTGTGTCACATATTTGCTATTTTAACTTTTGTCCTCTCTTTTTTGCAATGTTTCAGTTCTGAGGTATAAAAGCAATTATTTATGTATGGCCTTTGACTGGACCATTGTGACACCTTTATTATTTTTGTTTTTGGCAATTCTGGTACCTTGCTGTTGAGTTTAGGACTGTTGTTGTTTTAATTGTGGATTGATATTAGCCTAGTATCAGCTGCATATCCAGAAATGTTAATAGTTAATCATCATTCCACCACTGCCATGTTTGACATTTGGTAGGTTATGAAAAGTTTTGTTCTATGTTTCTCTACATGCACCATTAGTTTGGTCTTCGAAGTGACATTATTTTTTAAAAAAAAAAAAGCTCCTCAATACAACCCTGCAAACTAAAGTTAAGCTGGCAATTGATACTATTCTCCTAGCAGCACCTCCAAACAAACAAAACTTGCTTTTGTGTTTGTCTAAAAATTAAAATGTTTTACATTTATAGGGTTGATCACATTTACTAATTGTCAGCTGATAGTTAAGTGCAATTGATTCTCATCTGCTTTCCCTCTTAAATTCAGAAGCAGTAAGCAGTATGAAACTACATTTTGTTTCTGAATCATTCTAATCAATATTAAAATCTTTTAATGTCCCACTTTTACAATAAACTGAAACAGTGATCTTAAACTTTGCTTTAAAAATACATAAGAAGCTTTTATGTCTTTCTGTTTCATTATTTTTCATTATTAAGTGTATCTTAAAATAATGAAAGCCTGCTCTACCCACTCCATTATCGTCTTTTTGGAAGAGACTATGAGTAGAAAATGTGTATGTCAACAATGTCATTTAGATACACTAAATTGCTGCCTAACATTACATTTTTTCTGTTTTAGCTGAAATATGATTACCTAAACGATTCCCATTTGCTAAATATGAAATAAAATTGATAAGGGACTTTTTTATATATCAGAATCTTCAAATTCAATTTCTTCAAATTCAGAAATTACTTAACTTTCAAAGCCCGGTTGTTGATGTCGAGACTTTATACATTTCTGTTGCATATGTGTGAATATAATTTAGTTTGTTTCTAAAACACACAGCTTCTTCATGGGAAAAGCAAGATATCAGTGAAATAATTGAGGACCTCCATAAGTCTGGCTCTTTTTTTCATTTCACAAACTAGATGGCATTATGAGGAAAGAATATTTTGTGGAAATAGTGAAGCAACCTTTAATGTAGTCAGCCAGGAAGTTAAATCTTAGTCAGAAATAAGTGTTCGAAATAAACTATGACCTCAAGCACACAGTCAAAACGGTAACAAAATGGCTAAAGGACAAAAAAGTCAAAGTTTTGGTTTGGCAATCTCAAAACCTTCATCTCTGTCTATTGAATAGACAGAGATGACGAATAGACTCTATTCTATAGAAAATCTGTAGGCAGATATGAAAAGAAGTATGCAGCTTACAAACTTGACTCAGTTACACCGGTTCTGTCTGAAGGAATGGTTGTCTATGTCTTTTTAAAGGTATTATTTGCATAATTTTGTCAATAAATGTATTTGTATTGTACAAACAACATCACAACAATGTTCTATGTAACAATGTCATACTTCATCATAGGCAACCAGTTTTCCAAAAGGTTGCTGTTTCTTTTTGTAATACAAGGACATGACTTGGAAACAAACCAAAAGAGACAAAACACAAGCCTCAGCATGTCTGTGTTGACACAAAGTCACTGACGGACTGGGCAGGAACTCAGCGTGCACAGATAATTCGATTTAAAGCTGCTACACCTTTTGGAGCAAGAGGTCAACCTTCAGGCCTCGGCTTTGACATCCATTATGTAGAACGCTCATCCAGTGCATGGGAGTCACCTATTGTTCTACACCCAATAGGATGTCTATTGTAGAACAATACCCAATAGACATCATGGGAGTCAGCTATAGTGTTTCTGTTTCTCTTTATCTCTTTATCAGTGAGAGTTTAAAATAAAGCTTACTGAAAATTTCAAAATAAAAGCCTTCACATTTGTCACATCAGGTAATTGCTCTTTTGGCCTTTATGTGACTGGTTTAACCCGACTACTGTTACACATTGGATTAGTGTGGCCATAGTAAATGAAGCTTACTGAAAATTTCAAAATAAAAGCCTTCACATTTGTCACATCAGGTAATTGCTCTTTTGGGAATTATATAACTATTTAACCAAACTACAGTTACACATGGGATTATTGTGGCCATTTCAAATGAAGCTTACTGAAAATTTCAAAATAAAAGCCTTGACCAGTTTGACATCAGGTAATTGCTCTTTTGGGCATTACATAACTATTTAACCAAACCACTGTTACACATGGGATTAGTGTGGCCATTTAAAATGAAGCTTACTGAAAATTTCAAAATAAAAGCCTCAATATTCCTCAGAGGTTAGTGCACCGCCATAAGCAATGCAATAATATTAGCCTGCATTATCTTTTTCTCTCAGGTTAACCCACTAACCTAAAAATAATCATTTTATCTGTTTCTTATACATTAGCTATGTTAAGTATACTGAATGGAGTAAGCCAATGACGGACAACATTCTAGTAATACCCCACATGCTACTCACAGCATTCATACCAACATTAGCATTTTGGCTAATTTTAGCCTATGCATTAATTTTAACATACTGAATGTTGCAAGTCCATGTTAGTCAACATTCTTGTGATTATCCACATGCTACTTTGAAATGTTTTAGCTAAAAAAAATTTATGCTAATTTTTAGCATCAGAACGCTGTGTCCAACGGGCACACTTTGGAAGGCCCCGGTTAAATTTCTTCAGGAATTTTCTAGTTACTGTTTATCCTGCAATTTAGTCAATAAATGGACAAAACAAACTGCCTCCCTGAAAGTCGACTCAAAGCTGGCTGCAGCATGCAGGAATTTGCTACTCATTAGACTGATCAGGTCAGATTTGCACTTAAACTATATAAAAATGTAGCACCGAGATTAATTGAAGAGCATAACTGTGATGTTGCAGTTAATCCAGATCAGAATAACTATCATCAGTGTTGTTCATCCAAAAAAGTGCATTTACGGGGAACTTTGACAACTAATCATGGCAACATTGAACAATGCTTAATTCTCAATGTTTCACCTTATTTTTATTTTTCGCATCCCTCAAGAGAAGCAAACATAGATGAATGGGAGCAACTTTATGCTGTTTAATCAAATAAAATGGGAGCGACAGTAGCTTAAATGAACTGAATAAAACAACATGGTAGTTATTTAGGGATGCAGTTAATACATTAAGGAAAATGACTTTTAACATAACTGAGGTTTCCAGCATGTACAGCTGATCTGATCCAGCTGACTTAACTACTTGGTTGCATTTTGTTAGACAGGAAACTAGATGGTGCATATAATTCTAGATTTCTGAAACTGTGAAATGGCAAAGTACATGCACTTCAAGTAACTACAAAAAAGGTATAATGAAGAAATTGTACATCACTGTTTGACCAACTTACCCATTATAGTACTTTATTGCCCATTTTATGAACAGGTATTTATATTACGTTTAATGTGCTACGACCATATGTACATCACTTTCCTAGTTAACGCAATAGTTCATTTTAACGGCCAGAACTTATACGGGATGTTTCTTGTAAACTCTCCAATATTGGAAAGTAATTCATTGTTTAATTCAAGCTTAAAATGCAAACGTTAACTAATGTTGGTTGGGACTCTTATATAAAACATTAAAGCTGGGACTATAGAGTCATACTTGGCTTTTAATTATCCAGCAGCAGGAAGACGTGCATACCCTTCCTGACTAGTTTGGCCGCCGGTGTTTAATAGCAAATTCAGCCACCACCCTGCAAGCCATTTCCTGAACTACCTCCATGACGGACGGAGGTGTGAAAAAGCTGCTGGCAAAGCCTCTCACTGGCTGAGCTGTTCAGGAGAAAACCATGTGATTTAAATTCAAAGCCACACATACAAAGACACCTGAAGCCCCATTACTTTGCAGCAATATGAAGGTCATTTGATAGAACTTTACTGAATTAATTTTAAATGTTATGACTTTTTAAAATAATATTTAATCTTTTCACACAGTTAAACACACCCTTTATCCCTTTCACTTTTCTCCTATTGGTAAAAAGAAAAGAGGAAGTTGTGGGAAATGTGAACAAACTGACAGACATGAGAGATGAATGTGGAGAGTGCAAAAGTTAGAATACAATGCATATTTCTAAGCTCACAAAATTTTAAATTTAGGCCAAATGATTAGTATTTATTATATCACATATTTTATCAATTATTAGATATATTGATCAGCTTGGCACTTCTGACATTTGTACATGAGATGTTAGGAAAATAGATGTCAGGGTTTCCCCCAGTGCATTATAAGCCTGGCGGACCACCAGGCTTTACTTGTGCCCCCACCAGGATAATCACTGCTTATTTATTTAAGTCTTTTTAAAATGTTCGCATGTTTTTAGACTTTATAGTTGGTGTTTATGTGCTAATCTCCAGTCTTTCAATAACACATGATTATCAAGTGATATTTTCAAATTTCCTGTCAACGTTAAACATTTTTTAACTCAAAAACATGACAGGTCACTAGATGAATGACTGCCCAAGCACCAACCACCGGGATTAGCAAGATTTATGGGGGAAACCCTGGATGTGAAGAATGTGCATAATTAGAAGCCATGTTTTTTAGTGTATGTAATCACTGCAGATACACCAAACACACATATACAAGGAAAACTTAATGCTTCTTGAGTGTGAAATTAGCGGCCTTCTGTGTTTTAACTAACCACTAAGCAGATTACTTAAAAAGTAACATCAACACATTTTCTGTGAAGTTCAGCCTATAGTGCATTCTTTAAACGTGTTGTTTTTATGAATCTTAGTATGTTGTGCATTCTTCCTTTGTATCATTACTTTTTTATCAGTTGGCTCATTAATCTACTACAGTAATTCAGATATAATCACTGGTCTAAACCCTACAAAACCATAAATCTCCAGCCAACTTAGCCACCTTTGTTTCACGCAAGACATTTGTTTCCATATAAAAATATAAACCACGTGTAATATTGGCCTTATAAAGTCAACGCTTGGAGCGAGTTAAACAAACACCGTTTCACTCCTTAGGAACTAAATACTGGGCACAATATTGTAGTGATGCATGTTGTGGTTTGATGGGCCCATTAAAGAACCAACCCTATAAACTTAAAGAGTGCTGATGAAAAAACAAAAAAGCTATACTTTGTTATGCTGGAGGGAAAAAGTAGTACAACAGCAATCTTTGGAGTCAACAGTCATAGCCATAAAAGGATATCTAAGTCTGCAGTGATTGAAAGCACCTGGGTGTGTTTGCAGCAGACACAGACCATCCAACAGTTCAGAGAGACTTACATGGATTTTTTTTAAGAGGAGGGGAGATCTGCACTGGATGTAGTCTGGTATTCTCATATAAATGTTGAGAATGTATTTTGTTTGTCATCCAAGGTTTTGTCTGTGTTTAGAAAAATGAGAACAGTAATGTTAGTAAAAAAGAAAAAAACATCTCTAACTGATGTGAAAAGCACAGGTCTTTGCTCACACCTGGTCTGGATTGTATGTTTTTTGCATCTAGCCCATTTTCCTCTTCTTCTTTTCAACTTAGTAAGATACAATAAAGGACATTTTACAGAATTCTGAACAACTATCTTTTGAGGACATGTATCCAGGTTACAATTGTAGAAAGACTGTGGCACCACAAAAAAATGTTTGCAAGTGGATGTCTGATTCCATTGTTTTATTTCTGAGTAGAAAGTGATGCACTTGAACATAAGTATCTTCAGTTTAATCATTAAACAAAATACATCTGCTAAAAAAGCATTACTACAAAACACGAGCAGCAGCATTCTGGATCAGCCGATTGATTTTATATGCATACCTTTGACTAATTTTACTAAAGTTTAATTTTACCAAAGATAAACGCACAGATGAGTTCAATCTAACTCTTCATCTTCAATCTAAATTAAAGAACATTAATCCTTTAATTCTGGAAATGTTATTTAGTAATAGAAGGCTGACTTTGTAATTTCCTTTATGTGTGCCTGAAGGACTCCATCACTATACTTAGATTTTGGGCCTAATCACTACTTTCTAGATGTAATAAATGAGGCTTTGTGCTGACTCTGGATCAATCCTCTTTAGATACGAAAATATTAAAGGACTTTAATTCAGAGTACACTAATAGGTATTAACTGGGGGAAAA
This sequence comes from Alfaro cultratus, assembly GCA_903066825.1. NCBI lineage: Eukaryota > Metazoa > Chordata > Actinopteri > Cyprinodontiformes > Poeciliidae > Alfaro > Alfaro cultratus. The sequence continues at coordinate 33,365 of CAEFZX010011996.1, read as the reverse complement.
AGGCAAGCTAATGTGGATCTGACAGTAAATCATGAAAGCTATGACTATATGAGCTATGGGCTAAGAGCTGGGGACGGTAACTGAACAGAGGACACACGTGAAGTTAAACGACAATGATAAAATGGGCTTACTAAGTGAGCTAGAAGTGAAAAAAGGAGATCTAGAAACTTTGATTGAAACAAACACATCACAACATGATAGAAATACAAAATAACGAAGAGTTGTCATGAGTCGAAGCTTCGACACAACAACGACACACAACTCCAAACTCAACGATGAGAAAAACAAACAACAAATTTAAACCAAACACAGAACGTATCTAAAAACAGAAAACAAATCCACACAATATGTTCTTTCCTGGTTTGCTTCATTTTCTAACGATCTTGGAACCTAAAATAATCCAAAGGTAATCACAAAGACAAACAAAGAAACTATGTTTAAAAATCTGTGACAAGACTTCAGAATCTGTTTAAAGACAAAGCATACCAGTTCAATATGATCAATAAGCATCGGCCTCTAGCTCCGCAAAGTAATGCACCATTTTGTGTTGGTCCTAAAATGAATCAAATGCAAAGAAATTATGATTGTAATATGACAAAATGTGAAAAGGCTCAAGAGATAGACCACTTTTCCAGTCCTCTGCATTATTTATTTTTCCAATTGACTCTTTGGAAGTCCCATTGTTATTCTAGTTGCTTGTTTCAGAGTTTTTTGTCTGTTTCACCACATAAGTTCTGGTTTTTATTTTCCACCATAAAGTGTGGGATATATTGGTTTAGATGTTTTGGTTAGCAGTGCCAATGTTTTCTTGTTTTTATAAATAAAAACTATTTATTTTGCTCCATGCCAGAAACTTTTTCTTATTTTGAATGTTCCCTTGCACACAAACAAAACCATGTTCCTGCATATTGTTTTGAAAAGGTTAATAGAATTAGATAACCCACAAGAAAAAACCCGAAATGTGTGTTTGTGTGCAATTCCAGGAATAAGGCACCTACAAGATGACCAGGATCATACGTTAACTTCAAAGTCCAGAGTTTCTGAGGACTAGGTTTTTTATTTGTAAAGTGAAACGGGGCCTTGCAAAACTGCACCACCCTGCAGAGTTACTCAAGTTGTTCAGCTGGTCTTCTTCATAAAACAGCACTGTCTGGCTACGTATGTTGATTAATGAATGTTGTACTATGTCATAAGGTCAACTTTGTACCAAATATTTTAAGTTTCACATTACAGTGTAATCCATCATTTAGGTATTATAAGGGTGCTGTAAAAAATAGATGTAATTGTTGATTAAACTAGGTTTCAAATGGTGTCAAAATCCATTTCCTTTTTTTTTCACCAGATTTACACATTGAGCAGTTAAGTATAAATATCTCCACAATGTGTTTTGACCATTCAGTCTGTCCTGTTCAAACTTAACTTTCTCATAAACTAGGTGATGTCAACAAAGAAAAATATTCCCACATTAAGCCTAAAGCATTGATGGCATCCATGTTCAAAATTTCTTTATTTGAGTGACATCTACTGAACATCACCACTGCTAAACATCTCTGGGGAAAATGACAGTAAAGAGTGAGCTAATATACTGAATCTGATGTTGTGTTGCTCAGTTATTATCTTGTTATTGTTTCAGGTTGATGGGCCCAAGTTCTCTCGAACGTTTACCCACAGCCTCATAGTGACGAAGTCGGCACTACATCCTCAGCCACTCCCCTTAATTTCATGACTTGGCAGAAAAACAACAATCAAAGCAGGAAAACCAAACAAGCTCTCTTGAGTATTCTGGTATCCATGACAAACACCAAATGGAGGTTCCCTTCCCAAACATACTCTTGGAAAGTATAGAGGAAAGTCATCTACTCTTCTAGTTTTGTAACGGAGCCAGCAACCTTTAGTCTGTTATAAGGAGATTATAGCTGCTTGCTGTCAAATGACTCTGTATATTAGATTTATTTCTCAGGGAACTGCCTCATATTTGTGTCATATTTAGTGCATGGAGGAGGGAGAAAGTAATTTCTATCAAAAAGCAGAAGCTTGTTAACCTAATAAACTGGCACCTCACAGTGATTTAAAAGTACAATGTTGTGAGTCTTCTCTACCTCTAATTTATCCAGCACCGAAAATCCAATGTGACAAAAATCATAAATCAAAAAACTTAGCCCATGCCTTAATTCGACATAGTTTGTAGTCCTGTCCGGGTCTGACCAGCTTATAGACAGATATCTGTGCCAGCGCTCCCATTTCTCCCCATAACTGCATAGCCAGAATATTTTTTTCAGATAGCACAAGCTAATTTACAATTCCACTCTTAATCTGTGTTAATCTGCCCCTCCATCGTCTGTACCCACTTTTTTCTTGCAGGATTATGCGGGAAATAGTGGCCATTGGGCAAGATCTGGGAAACATAAACAATTGCAAGTCCATCACACTCCAACTCCTCAGCCTCCCACATATCCCCCAAAGAAAAACCACATTCACACACAGACATACACATGCAACTATGAACAATTCAGAGTACCTGGAGGTAGCCCATGCAAGCACAGCTTTTTTCAAAACTTGTTAACAGGGTTTTTCATTTGAGTAATTCCTTAAAGTTCTGAAAAGTTGAATTATTTAGGTCTTTAGCTCAAAAAGCACATAAACATAAAAGTTCATTTTGGCTCTCCTTTTTATGAGAAAAGTACACTATGTACATCCTGCTCACTTTGAATCTAAAGGCACTAAAGGCTCATTTATCAGTCCCAGCTGCACCTCTTTTACATTGACAGTAATCTGAAAAAAGTTTGAAGTTTCACATGGTCCTGGTAACCTTTCTGCTATAATCACAAACAGATACTTTGTCTCAGACTCTGTGCCAAGAACACTAATCATATTAGTGAGTTTTACAGCAGTACACACCATTTGCTAAGCAATAAAAACACGTTACATGTTGAATAGATTTTTAAACAACTGAAATGTTGCTAGGTTGCTTAAAATTTATTTGTTTCCTCTGCTGGACCTTACTAGAGGAATAGGGAAGTAATCTAATATGAGACTTAATCATTTATTACTGATTGCATTTCAAATAGTCAGAAGTTAATGCCAAAATTTGAATTGGGATTTTATGTGATAACAGAAAGCAAAGTATTAACCCTTTGGAAGTCACTTAATCATTAGAGGCGCCATGACGGAGGTCGGAAGTGAGGGACGGGAGTATTGAATAGAGCGACAGAAATTGTTTCCTCTGTTTGTTTTTGCTGGTTCATTCATGGCATTTACTTTTTTGAGTCGAGCTAATTTGTCTGTAATCCCAACCAGGTGAGTTACACGTCATAGACGGCGGTGTTTACAGAAGTTTGAAACAGCTAGCTTAGAAACAGACAAATACTTCCTCCCTCCTGACGTGTTGATCAAATTACCGATTTTGCTTGAATTTACGTCACATGATTTATATCACTATACCATAAACAGCGCTTCCCCTTGCATTAAAAACGTACAAAAGACGAAAGGCTAACCAGTTTTTTCCATACATGCTAGGCTACATGACGTTGCAGCATTAACTCCATAGTTACGGTTAAACGCGTACCGTCTCCATAGTTACAGTTAAACGCGTACCGTCTCCATAATGCGGTAGTTGATATCTTTCTAATCATACTTACTTATAAAGTATGTGAACGTTAGTTTTCTTACCTTGTAAAAAGTGTAGTCCACATCTACACCGAGGGCTGACAGTCTTTGTGATTGACAGTTGCTATATATTGTCGCCATATCTTTCCTTATTAAAAGTTATACAATAAAATGACATTTTGGTTTCTACCCATGTCTGTTTGTGCAGCCAACCACGCAGCATCCTACGACCACTTTTACAGCGAAATTAACTAAATACAGGCGATATTAGGTTACAGACGTCTGTTTTTTGATAGGCTTTAAAGGAGCGCATTGGTTGTTTTGACGTCCATCATGGCGGAGTGGGTGGAGCTCTGGAGAGCGTGACGTCACGTTCAAAGGGTCAATCGTTGTGAACTAGAAGATCATTGATAAATATTTTTTGAGTTTTTGTTTAACAAATGGAAATATATGGCATTTGTAGACCCACAATAAGTTACAGCTAATAGTCTCTGGAGGAGTTGTGCGACATTCTTTGCAAATGACCTCAAACTCTGTCAGTCTGGATAGAGTCTTATCTGCAAACAGCAGTTATAAAGTTACATCTTGTATCTTGTTGGCAGCAAAAACTAAAAGCATGTTTTATTGATGTGTTGAAATGTGACCAAATGTGGAAATGTTCAAGATGCATGAGTACTTTTAGTAAGTTAATGATACATGTTTAGTTTACATGTTTAGTTATATATATATATATATATATATATATACATATATATATATATATATATAACTATTCCAGTCATTATGATCTCTGGAAGTGCTTTTGTTACACTAGCGCGCTCACACAGGCTCAAACATTTATACACCAATAAGCAGATCAGTAGGCAATTCAGGGTGTAAGTGCCTTCCCCAGGAGCAAATATGACAGAGACAGATGCTTTACCCATGCAAGATTTGACAAATACTGGGCAGCCTCAGACCTGTTGACATCACAAGTTTAGCCCAGAACTGAGTTTGTACATAGAGTGCACTATGAGTGTTGATGTATTTGTCAGATAAATATTTCTGCTTGCATAAAAGTCGAGGAGTTTCTGACCACATATACATGTTGACCCCGCCATTCAGTTAACGTGACCCGCTGTTGATTTTTATGGCCCGAGGTTCAAATCCTCCACAGCTTCCAAACACCTGTACACTAAATCACCAGCTTAATCCTAGAAGTGTCACTTAAGCTGAAGACACAAAATGTTGCCTGAGGCGGAAGTCTGAACAAAGAGAGGCAGGAGTCGACTTGTCCCTTACACAAATACACAAATAGGTCAATCTGGGGGATCAGCACAGGTGCTTTTCAGATGATATGGACTCTATAATAAAAATGTTTAGAAAGACATTAGTGATAAATGTTTTAATGCTGCGTTTCAATTTGTTGAGGAAGAAGAAATTTCTCAGGAAAGTGAAATCAGTTAATGATGTGGATGTTTTCATTCTGGTATTTAGCGATGTTCTGTTTCCTGTTTCCCTTGTGTTTGGACAAAGTCTTTTGTTTTAGTTTTTTTTTAACATAATTATTACTTCTTTTACCCTGATTTACCTTGTTTTCTTACTAACCTTTTAGCTCATCTCAGTTGTCTTATGCCACTTCATGCCTCACAGATCACATTCATTTTCAGTTAAAAGACTCCATGTTCATTGTGCCAAAAGTCTACTTTGCTTACATTAGTTCTTCTGGCTCTTTCCTATTAAAATATTATTCTCTCCTGTTCTTTTTTCAGTACAAATCAGTTCATGTAGCTTCAAATCAGAACAAATATTGTCTCGAAAAGTTAATTTAGTCCATGCATACAGACAGATTCAAAGTCAACTCATTTATTTGATCCTAGCCATCAAAAGATGCAGTCAGATTCAGTCCATAATTCAAAATGGTGAAAAGTTTTCTAAGGAAACCCAGTCGATTGTTCAACTCACTGACTTGCAGCATTCCCTCCTCAAGTCAGTGGAGCTGGGAAGTCTAAACAGGGCTAGTAAAAAGTTTCAAAAATATATATGCAAACTAACATTTATTCTTAATTTTAGCTATTTTTTGTGCCATCTTTAAAAAAATAAAAAATAAAAAAAAGGTAGCTATGATGGTACTAAAAAACTGTTCAAGATTTCAAAAGTGAGTATTTGGCTGCTGTTGTCTGAGTGAACAAGACAGTATGTTTCTGGCTTTATAACGTTCACATGTGAAAAATCAAACACAGATATGGAACTGATTCAAACCTTGTCGAGAGATCCACAGCTGGAAAGTAAGCCAGCTTTCCCACATGAACAGTATACATACGCATATATATCTATATATATATACAGCGGTTTCCCTGAGATCATAATCCAATCAGGTTGCTGTCAAATTGTCAGGGACACCTAAAAAATGAAGAGCAGCTGACATCTGTTTGATAACTTGAGAGGTAACAAAGCTCCATGCCGCTCATGTTTTCATTTGCATTGACTCATGGCTTTCAATTGAAGCTGCACTGAGATGTGGCAGAGAGCAAGTTTCCAAGAACAAGACATGTTCCAGGAAGTCCCTGTGCGTGGAGCCAAGAGTTAATGGAAACCCTTCGACTCAACGGGAGATTCAGTGGAGGAGGTGATACAAGTCTTCTCTTCATCATCCTGGCCTGAGATGAACGTGATCTCATTGTAAATTCACTAAAATAAAAACAAAAAAAAAACAGCATAATAAAAAATAGGCTACATTAATCAAATAGGAAGGCTCAAATTGACCAAGAACCTTAAATCACAAATGAATTTCTGGTTTTGTAACAAGACAAACTCCCTCCAAAAATACATGGAAAGGATAACAAATTGACAGGAAATGCTTATATCAACTAATATATTAAAAGAATTTGAACGTGTGAAGCTTTAAAATGTTCTTTGATATATGTGCTTTTAAGTATGTATCTATTTTTTGCATGAAAAACAGGCTTAAATTTAATAACACTACTACTACTAATAATAATAATAATGTAAACAGTCACAACTTTGTCGTGGGTGTAAGATTTTATGTGATCCATCAACATTTTACTCCAATAAACAAAAACTGCATTTGCCATTCTTGAATTTAACAAATGCACGAGTGCTTTAGTACTTTCATTAACCTGTACATTTTAAATAGTTTTTAGTCTATTTTGGGGCTGGTAAATGATGAATTCTTCATACTTCTGGGGCATAAAATGTACATCAGTACCAAGAACGTTTATCAACTCAACACACTACAAAATGTTGATAAATTAAGTTGTGTTTGCTTCCAGTTGCAAATTAGAGGGACCCTAGATATTTATTCTGCATTATTCAGAGTTTTGTCTTGTACTAATGACACACTATTTCTTATTTTGCCATGTACAGTATGTTAGGATACTGAATTTATTTGACTACTTGGTGACACTCAGAGGTTATTTATGGAGCATTGAACTTTCTTTCCCAAATAGTAAGGTGAATACAGAATATGGAGAGAGTGATGATAAGGAGATTTGTGCTTTCCTGACATAACTACTACTGTCATGCTACAGGACTTATCGTTCACAAAATGTGTTTTGTTTTGTAACCTGCATTACTATATAGATTTACAAACTTGGAAAGATAAGACATGCTGTTAGAGTAGATTTGATTCTTCCCCAGTGCTGTCAATGTTTGATACGCAGCGATGTGAAAAGGGTTTACTCCTTAAAAATGTTTTCATTTTTCTTTCCTTAATATTAGACATGACCTGAGTAATTTTGTTTCGACCAATTTATCAGGCTGTGATTTTAAAGCACTGCTATACTTTGTGTTTTGTCGGTGTGACTCGTATATGAATGATGGTAGGTCCATTCAGAAGATAAGATACCTGGAATGCTATGTCAGCACTGCTTTTAGTGTGGTTATTCTCTGTTTTGTCAGCTCAGCTTTTTATGTTTTTGTGCAAGCTGCAGCTTTTCTGCACGTTGTTGCCACATTTTAGCTTCAAAGGTTTTTATGCGTCCTCTAAAGTCACTCTAAAAGGTTCAATAAGTCAGTTTTCTTTACCAGAAAATAACTGATGTGAGTCAGAGTACTGGTAATCCATTTATGGGATTATTCTGCTAAATCAAGGAGCAAAAACACTTTTAGAGGCTTAAATAAAAAAAGCACACGTTTCCACATTTCAGTGTGAATTCCCTCAGGTTTAATAGTTTTGCCGTTGCTAGGATTTCATAACTTTCATCTTAACCACCGCAGTTACAGTGTTAATTTGACTGCTGCCATTTTCCAGATGTTCCACAGTCACCATTAATTTACCCGCTTCACAAACAGATGCCTGTTGAGCTGACTATTAAAGGGAGGGTGTGCAGACTCAACATCTCTTTCATCATATGAGAGATCATCTTTGTCCTATGGCCTCCTTTTCAACATCATGTTAAAGCTTTTAATAAACAACAATTAAATATACTGAAAATGTTTTAGCTGCTTTCACTGCCATGACATTACCTCATCGTATGGATTACATCAAACAGACATCTGCAAAATGATGTCGATTCTTATTTGTTACAACAAAGACCAAGGAATGGGTAGAACAATTTTACTGCAGGCAGCTTATAAAATGCAAAACTTTCTTTTATTCACATCATTGCGTTTGCTCAGTTCTGCCCCTCTGACCCATTTTATTTGGAAAGATTTCTTTTGTTCTTGGCCGTGTTTACCACACAGATATGTCTTTTTAGTTTGCTGTGAAAAAAACTGTAAACGGGTTAATATCATGGGTTCCTCCTTTTACTTTAAATTCTTCTTGATCTTTACAGATGATGCCATTTTCTACAGAAATTCCTGGATAAACATCAGTGATATTTTACCATGACATGTCACGTCCTGTGTAAGCATTTGACAAACATAAACTTTTATATGTTTTTTTATTATTTTTTTTTATTTATTTAACAGGCCATAACAGTTTTTTACATAATTGGGATGGGCTTCACATGAAAAAAGATTGCAAAAGATCTAGAGAATGTAATTGCTTCCTATTCTTCTTTGAATGCTTTGATCAAAAATCTTTTTTATAGAAGCTGCATGTTTTTAAGATAATCCTGTTGGAAGATGAACCTCTACTCAGCCTGAAGTCCTTTGCAGCATCCAATAGGTCACAGATTGTCTTATATTTCGACTATTTCAACTTCTCATAAAGTCTAAATAGCTTTCTTGTCCTTCCTCATGAAAACTATCCCCATGTCATGATGCTGCCTCTACCATTTTTCTCAGGTTAGTCAGAAGGATATGCAGTGTTGGTTTGCTGCCACAAATATTATGTTTTACACCTTGGACAGAAAGTTATTACCCCATCAGAGTATCTTCTTTCACATTTTGGCTGTCACCCGCCTGTCTAAATGGGAATTCATTTGAGATTTCTTAAGCATTAGTTTTTGCTGCTCATGTTCATGTCAGTCAAATTTGAGGAGTGCACAACTAATAGCTGACCTTTAAACAGATAGGTCTGGTGCTAACAGAGTTAAACTAAACATTAATCAGGAGTTTTGAAGTGAAATTCACACCCCACCTTCTGATTTACATTTGTAAAAAAAAATATTGCAAGCTAAGTTTCATTTTTGTTCTGCTTTCAAGAATTCTGAACGCATTTGGAAGAGACTGTTTATATTCTGTGTTTGTCTCTCTAAAATGCATGGTACAATCTTTACAGTGGAAATGGAAGTGTAAACCTTTATCACATGCTCTAAAATAAGTTTCTCACCAAATGTTTGTAAATTCAATAAAATAAAGACCTTAAATTATCCACTTTTGTTTCACTGGATCACCCTCCAAATATTTTGTTTAAAATAGGAAGTGCTCTTAAAATGTTGTAATGCATCATGTGAAGCTTGGTGCTGTTCCTAACCAGAACAACCTCTTGAAAAGACAAGATTGCATTTTGCCTGCAGGGTTTCACTAAAGCCAGTAATTTGGATGACAGGTGGCCCTAAAATGCCTTCTTTGAGGTTTAGCTTGTAAACCTTTTTAACGTGAAGAAAGTGTGCACAGAGGGTGGGCAAACCTCTTTACGAGTAGAGCATATTGCACAATGTCACATTTGCAGAGGCGCCTCTCTTCCCTAGTGTCCGTTCACAGGTGGATGAGAGGCTTCAGACAGTAATGTTTCAAATCATCGCCCTGAGACAGCTGGTGTTGTGTTGCCTCACAAAATCAAGAACAGCTTAAGTGAACAAAATGTTCTGTCCTGAATAGCTGTGCTTTCCTTTAGAGAAAAAAGGTCAAAATGTTCACATCTCATACAATAGTGCCTGACAAAAAAAACAAACATACTACGCCTATTGCTGTAACACTGACACCGACTTTAAATATTCATCAATGTGAAATATAATATCATATAAATAAGGTAATACTTAATTGTAAGACTTACTTATCAAATGAAGAGACAGCTGTGTAATACAATTGTAGTTTTAGAAATACATTCTGGCACAACCAGCCCTTTGAGGACATTCATGATTTGGATATGAAAATGAGTTTGACAGCCCTGCTTTTACAGGTCCCTCCATCTTGCTCTTTCTTCGTCCGTCTACATCTCCCCCTCCACAGCGGAGTCAGCTGACAACTCAAGAAATTGACAGTTGTCCTGTAAGGTCATATAGTTTCTCCTCCATCAGCATAGCTACAGCATACTAGCAATCTTCAGCTTGAATGATGGTACGTGCTGTACGGGAGAAAAGGTGTGAGCAGTGTGCACACTAGATAGATTGACACCACTAAGACCTTCCCTCTGACTCTGATTGGTTGTTTCTGACCTGAGCAATGTGTTTCTGCAAATGGCAGCAGGACCACTGCAAGGAGTCAGAGGAGCTTGAGTATTTCACAATTATCTGATTCATATTCTGCCATGAAGAAGCAGTGGCATTTTTAACAAATATGCCCCCCAAAAAAGAAAACATTTTCATAAGTTACCTATTTTGTCTTTAAGGGACATATAAACAGTTTCTAATATTTGCCTATAATGTTTAGCCACAATAATTGTCTCGTCTCTGATGTCCCTGGAATCAGATCTGTGTCTCCTGTAAGTGTCCAAAACTTGACCTATGCTGAACCTAAACAAAGAGCCATTACCTGTTAACAATCTCAGTTGTGTTTGTCCGGTTTCCTAATGTGAGGGAACACATTTTTGTGTCATTAGCTTGTGTCTGACATCTGGACAGCTTTGTGGAAGCCAGTAGTTAGTTTGGGATGTTTTCTTTTTGCTCCACCTAAAGAATCTGAATTTATAGCTCACAACTGTAATAAGTAACAGAAACCTTGTAAATTGGTCTGCAGGGTTATGAATGGTTGGTAAACAAATGCTAACTCATACTTTACTTTGACTTCAGAGGGAACATATTTCCACGGACTTTTAAAGTTTGTATATTTTTAATTCTTGAGATATTTTTAAAGGCAAATTCAAACCTGGGTTCCTAGAAAGATTTGAATTAGCAGAATTTCACCATCAATGAGATGCATTTTGAATACGATATGTTTACTCAACTGAAGTACCAAGTAAATATTTAGAGATAAATCTTGAGCAAGAGCTAACACAGACAGCCAGAAGGGATTATTAGACTCAGACAGATCCAAGTGGTAGGGATAAGAACGCCAACTCTTTCTTCTATAAAGTTACCCACTTCAGCCTAGCAAAAAAAAAAAAAAAAAAGGTTTAGCACAATTTTATTTTCCTACTTGTTTATGTCTAAATAATTCTTTTCAGTTGTGGTTTCTTGTTGTTTTTTTGTGGTGAGACTCACTGAAGTTATTACTGTCACCTACAGCTGGCTTCCCAGCACACATAAAAAGGCCATCTGTTTTTTTTACGATGAGGCATTATGAGGACAGCACTTAAACATATTAACCGCCATCGATGTCTCTTCTTAATTATCCTGTGTCATCCGTTTCACAGATTGCTGCATCCTAATTCCACTGAGGAGCATTATAGTAGATCCTTCCTCCCAGCAGCTCAGTCTTTATAACCATCATTGCAACTTTACTGTTGTACAGTTTTTTTGTGGTAACTAATTGTAAATATTTTTAAAGAACTACTTTGGATCTATGTTGAAATTTTACTCTTGCCATACAGTATTTTAATTATTTTTGTTGTTGTTTATATACATATATTTTGCATTCTGTCTTTGTGTGAGTCTATTTACTGTGATTGCCTGTCGCTGTCCTGTTGTACAGGAAATTCCCCATTGAGGTAAAATAAATGACATTTCTATTCTATTCTATTCTATTCTATTCTATCTCAGGACCAAGCTCAATGTTTTCCAAAATGTATTGCTTTTGGTCAATGAAATCACCCCAGTGACCGTAGAGGTAAACATTTTATAAATTATTTTGTTAAATAGTTTCTGGGAAAATGAAAAACAAAAATTTTTGTTAAGATTTTTATATGAAAATATTGGGTTAACTGTAGCCTATGTTATGCTGGCAACATATAAATAATAAAAGCTGGAGGAAATATGTTGGTGATACTGATTATTGATAATGAAGTAATAAGTTTAGCACCTTTCTCACAGGTGACCCATGAGATGTGAACCTCAGATATGTGACATTTTAAATCATTGATTTAGTGAAAAACATTTCTGTGCATTTGCGAAATAAAAAATAGCTGGACCTTGTCATAATCCATTAAATATGAATGTGTTGCTGTTCTTGTGTGAAAATATAATCAAGTGAAGATTTCTTTTTTCAGTTCTGTTCTGCTACCACTGATGCAGCCATCTTGTTGTGTCAGATTGGTAAAGCGTTTCATGCATATCTAGCATTCTAATACACGACTATTTTCTTAACAAAAAAAGCAAAATCACAATCAGTCGCATCATTTCTGCAAAAAGTCTCAAACAGTGAAAGGAATAAAATTCCCAAGCAAATAAGAAAGAAAATATCTAAAACCACCAAAGGACCTTAGCAACCCAAATGAACTGTGAAGTAGTTTAACATTCATAAATTTTCTGTTATGGATTTTAGAATATGACTAACCAGAAATAAAGAATCTTTCACCACTTTCCTGCTGCTGATCTTTTGAAGATTTTACAAGGACTGTGTGTACTCATGAAACCTTGAGAAAATTAGGAGAGCATATTAGGACTATAAAAGCAGTGATTAAGACAATTTGGAAAGTACAAGCATCTGCTCTGTAGTCTGTTGTGCTGAGTTAGATGATGTGCTTCGGCCTAGAGGTGCTGCTTAATACTCTTGATTGATTGTTTAATAATTGATTGATTCTTATATTGCATTCTAGCTTTAATGATTAATGAACATATAGAATTGACTTGACCAGACTTTAGCAAGCGTTTGCAGGAACAGTACCAGGGGTCCCAACAAAGTCTGTTTAGATTTTTTTCCCTCCTTCTTATATGATTTTAAATATTACTAACATGGTATTTTATACAATTGCATACATTAGTAAAAGTTACAATGATGTATCACAGTGAGGCGGATTATATTTGTTGCATTTCTGGGTATATAGCTATAATTCGAGTAGAGACGCACGATATATTGGCACCACCATTGGTATCGGCTGATATTAGTCATTTTTAACATATCGATATTAGCCCAATAAATAAAACTGGACTAATATGAACAATCAATATTTATTTTCTATCTGTTTCTACCTGTTTTTCTCCCACAGGTGTCAAAACGGTAGTGAAATATATAATATTGGTAAATATTGGTTATCAGCCGTAACAGCGATATTAATATCGCATATCAATATCGGACCAATTTTTTCATATTGTTACATTCCTAAATTTGCATATTCATTTTTAAACATTCAGTTATTTTAAACCAGTGCCACAGGCTCAAACTTAACCCTCTGTGAGCTACCTGTTCGTTACTGATTGTCTTATTGTTGCAGGGTCTGAACAAACAATGATGTCATTAACACAAACCTAAGGTTTTACTCCATATGTTCAAAGCTTTGACTTTGAAGCCTGTGGTTTGCTATATGTTCCCTGGCTTTTTAAGTAAATATTCAAATTTATTTGCCCAAAAGTCATTAAAAGAAACATTTAGTAATCCTCATCAAATAGTTGTGATCTGGATTTAATCAAACTTTTCTTCATTTTGCATAACTAAATGTAATCTGATTTAGAAAGTCTAATCCTGGGCTCTTTGGCTCCACAAAGTTCCAGTTCTTTCAAAAATCTGGAGGGGATTTCTGACAGCTCATTTAAGTTGGAGACACAGATCAGTGCAATTTTTAAACCAGTTTTTGCCAAAGTGGATCCTAATCTGCTCCTCAAGGACCTGGACGAAGCAGTCCAATAATTTGTCCAATTTACACTAGACTTTTGCAATACACTGTTTGTTCATCTAGAAGAGTTTTCTTTGTCCTTTTCACATGGTTTGGAATGCAATTGCTCCTTTTTAAATTGGCTTGAAAAAGGGAATAAACTCTGATGCTCTACCTTGTTTACTGGCTCCCCGTCTGTGTTTTTTTTAAGGTTTTATTGGCTCTGGGAGCCTTTATTTGAGAGTGATTAGAGAGGAAAATGGGTAATGAGAGGGGGAAACATGCAGCAAAGGTCATCAGGCCAGGACTCGAATCTAAGCAGCCACGTTGAGGACTGAGGCCTCCATATTTGGGTTATGCTTTACCCCTCGCCACCACAGCACATCGAACTCCCTATTATTTTTTTGTTTGGTTTTTTGCTGTTATTTGAAGCACTGAGAAATAAAACATGCAATTGATCAAACTTTCACACCAGCTTTTCTAATTCACATTGCTTAGACTGAAGAAAGGTTTTAATCCCTGCTGCAGAGTTATATTCTCTCAGCAGCTTTTCATCAAAGGGATAAATGCCTTATAAGATCATATATGTTACATTTTGCTAAAATCTTTTAGTCAAATAGTCAATCAACTAAAAACTGCTATCAGATTAGTCATACTCTAATAAAAAAAAATAATAATATTTTATTGTCTCAAACCAAACATCTCGGTTTTCCAGGTTTTCCTATTCAGGAAGGATTTAAAGAAGTCATTTTGTTTCAAATGTAATTTAGAAATGTTAACTATAAACTGGTTGTGTTTCGTTGGAAGGATAACTCACATTTGCAATAAGTGGGCTGCATACGAATTTGGTTTTATCCATCGCTGCGTTTTTTAAAGAGAAATTTGCAGCTGAGCAAACCAGTCTGATGCTCCTCACTCATTTTTTCATTTGCTTTTATGACTCTGCATTTATGAACACAGTAAAAGACCAATAATCTGAATTATGTAATAATAACATGCTAAAGTGTTTAGATTAATCGCATGCGTTAACGTGAAAGTCTTGATTTTCTTCTACATGTTTTATGATTTCATACTTCTTGACCAGACTTCACTTTAAGATCAACCAAACTTTGGTTGCTTTTAATTTCACCAGCCACTTTATTAGAGCCACCTGTCCAATGATAGCATTATAGCAGAAAACACAGAAGACACCACAAGTACTAGTCACATGGACAGACTCAATCCATTTGGGCAGACAGGCTGAATGTAATTCGAAGTTCAAGTAGACGACCAGAATATGAAAAAGCGGGATTTTCCTGAATTTGAACAGGGCATGTTAATGTCATATGAGCTGATCAACTGCAGGTTTTCCACACATAACCATCTCTCATGTTCACACAAAATGGTCAGACGACCAAAAGGCAGCACCAGGTCCAAAAAACATTTATTACAACCGGATGTAAGCAGAACACCTTCCCAAAATGCACAAAATGTTTAACTTTTTTGCAGCAGAAGACCACACTTTCATAAAAAAAAAAAGAGTTTTAAGTCACACAGGCTCACAACAATTAAACAATAACAGATTAAAAAAGACGTGATATGTCTGGAAAAGCTTTTCTAGTCCAATGAATCAGGATTTCAGCTGTAACATTCAGATGGTAGTCAGATTTTGGCATAAATAAGATGAAAGCATGAATCTGCCCCACCTCGTATCAATGCATTGCACAATATGTATAATTTTCTTCATCGTTGTATCTCACTTTATGTCAGTCAGTTGCAAAATATTAGCAGCATGCAATATGACAGTAGTGACCACACAAATTGATGGAAAAGTGACAAAAAGGGAAAACACATTAATTTAAACCATATTTATTGTGTTCTGTGTTAAGCTTAAGCTGTTAGGCTTTAAAACAACATTTTGCATTTTGTGCCCTGTCAGATGAAGTTAGACTGACACATGGAAGTAGTTTACAGACGCTGGGTATTTTGGCCTCCTTTCTTAATCTACCACTTGAGTCAAACATAAAAGAAATATTTGCACTGCGGTTTCATAAGTCGTTCAAAGAAATTGGCTGTGAAGGAGAGTATTTTTATTTTATTATTTTTTGGGGGGAGGGGGGGATCAAAAGATCTTAGACATATTGGCTGGACACATTTTACTGATTAAATTTTAATCAGAGATTTTACATGAATCATTAATTGTGAACACGTCTAACAGTTCAATTTAAGGCCTAAATGATGTATTCATACAAAGACATTCTGGGGAAAAGCTGACGACTTTAAGGTAAAGCTTCAACTTAAAATGTTTGTTTGAGAAATCATTATTAAACCTTGATAAAATTTTAAACAATGTGATGCAACCATGTGGATAATGGTTGTATTATAAAGCAGGATTATCTTTGATTGAACTAGCATGACAAATATACATAAAAACAAAATTATCCGTCTGCAAAAACAACTGAAAATATTTATGACAGCTATGAATGTAAGAGGAAAACATGCATAAACCCAGAAATGATCATCCAGAGTAAAAAACAACTTTCTTTTGAATCAAAAGACAAAACAAATATTTCAATTAATGTATTCACCAGAGTTGAATGCCATGTTTGCGGTCTTTTCACAACACCACTAGTTTCTCAAACACTTAAATGCTGGATGTTAATACTTGGTATAAAGTCCTTTATCTAACGGCACTCAGTGTTCTCTTACATTTCACAAGTCTGGAACATACAGAAAAAAATCTTTGAACAATCCTCTTTGCACAGTTTCTTCCATCCGGAGTCCTGACTCTTATTCTTTTTTCTTTTTAGTTCACACACACGGTCACGTATAGTTTTTGGATCTTGGGACCGAGTAAGATTGGAGAAAGATTGTTTTTGTCTTGTTGACCATTTCTATCTTCACTAATCTACACACTGGGATGCCAACTCATCTTTAACTGTGAAAGAAAAAAATCTGTTGAAGTTGCAACTCACAGATAAGTTGCTTTTGTTTTTTTGTCCCTCATGCAACCCCCATTGTAATGCCACCCCGGGTAACTGCCTGTATGACCCAAAAAAACCCACAATGATGATCCAGAAACAGGCCCACAGCATCACACATCCTGCACCAAAGTGGGCATGAACTGCTTTTCCACGTGTCCATACTTGGTTTCACAGTAAATTCACCTGGAGTCTTGTGAACAAATTATTTATGCAGATGTAGTGCACATATATGACATTAACTTAAACTTGTAGCATTAAAAATTAAACCACAACACAAAGAGAAAAAATATTCCAACTTTATGGGAAACACCATAGATAAAAACACATGAAAGAAAGAATAAGAAGCAAGAAAAAGAGCACAGTTTTGTATTTATCAAACTTTCCAAGTATTCACAATGTGGCTGGTCCAACTTGCAGATTAAGCGAGGTAAATCTACAAATGAGATTATTTCTTCCTTCTGATCTATTGTCTGAAAGCATTTCTTGTGTGTTCTGTCTTTATATCACTGCATATTTACATTTTAATATCCTCTGCAGTAATACCTGCTGCACCATGACTCCACAGTGATTGTATACGATAGACTTTATGACCATGTTATATTCATCAGACAACTATAATGTGCATTGAGCATCAAATGGCTACATTTCTCTGTGTGTCCCAGATGTTTATCACATATGAAGACTGCTTCTCTCTGTGTCTTTAGTCAGGCTCTGCAGCAGAGATCTCTGAAAGGTCACATCGCTGGACTCAGGGATCAGAAACTCCAGAAGCAGGTCACAGATGCTGTAGATCAAATGCCTGCAGACAAGAACACAAACAATCACTGATAAATGTGAAGAGCCTCTAGGAAACGTAAATACAGGAATCAGACCTTCATTTACACATTTTGTTCAATTCCTCTGTGATGACTATTAGATCAGCAGAATCATGGTGCTTTCCGAAATGACTTACTTGTTTATCTGATAGTCCTGTAAAGACTCCAGCATGGTCTCCAAGCTCAGTCTGTACTTCTCGCTTCCCAACATATCAGCTATTAACTCTGTCAAGGCATACAAAGAAAAACTCAGTTCACATAGAGACACCATTCAAATCACAACAGCTAAATTTAAACCCTGAAGCTGCTACAGACCAGGAAGCAGCTGCATTAGGCAGTTCAGACATTGCTCCTTGGTTTCTTTTTTTTCAGCAACACTTCGTTCAGGCCGAGGTTGAGCAGGCAGCGTCCCACCCGGCCACACAGCTTCTTGCAAGACCTGGAGGTAAATCACCCAGCAGGGGGCGCTGGTTAGGTGGGCAGCGCCTATGTCCAGCCATCTGGAATGGAAATGGGACAGTTTAGATCTTCTTTATACTAAGTGTGGGCATTTTGGTCAATTTATTTTTGGTCAAACTCTGATATAAACAAGCAAAAATCTCTAATCCTGATGAATTGTTGCCAAAATAAAAAGAAAGCCACACCCAAATGTAAAGATTAAGACTGGAAAATCCTGGTACTTCTATGTATTGCGTGTTTAAAGTCTCTGATAAACATTTTGGACACAACTAAGACAGTTTTCAAAAACAACTTTTGCAGCTTCCCACATCTAGATTTGCAGATAAGAAAAACAACAACAACAAAATGCTTGAAAAGGCATCTGTTGCCATTTATTTATGTGTGTGTAGTGCTGTTTGCATTTACTATGCAAAATCAGATGAAAAAACAAACCAAAAACTACCTTTCAATGAAGGTGCCAAAGAGAAGTCTGATGGCCTTCTGGATGTTCTCTGTGCAGAGCCAACTCCAATGATCCTTCATCAGCAGGCACAAAATGTTCAAAGCAACATCTGCCACAGCTGTGTCTGCGGTGGACACAAATGCGCGCTGGATAAATCATGTCAACACAGCGACTTAAAATGTTTGATATTATTGGTTCAGATACTACAACGCAACTAAGTCAGGTTTGGCCACACGATGGAGTTCTAGCGCACCCTATTGGAGAAACTAAGTCACTGCAGGTTACTGCTGCGCTACAGTACAGATAAAACTACAGAGTCCTGCAAAAGTATCCATTGTCGTTTTTCACATTTTTGTCAAATTACAAACACTTTGACTTATTTTATTGGAAGTTTATATGATGGGCAAAGTGAAACATAATTTTATACTGGAAGAAAATAATTGCAACTATTTCTTGAATAAAAATTTGTAATGTGTGGCATGCTTTTATATAGAGTTTGCATGATGTCATTACTTCTGAATAACTCCGGTCTTCAGAAGTAACCTAATTAATTCAATTAAATTCAGTTCATTTATATTGCGCCAATTCACAACAAATATCATCCCGAGGCACTGTGCAAATAAAGAAAATAAAAATAAAAAAAATAATAAAAATAATTAAAAAAATTATAAGTAGAGTCCATGTTCTTATGGGTTTTATGCTCCTTTTTTGCAAACTCAGTATGATTAAATGGAGAACACTTTTCAACATAAAGTTTACAATCCTGCAACAGAAGGAATTGGATTCAGGCCTGGACTTTGACTGGGTCATCCTACAATATGAATATAAACTAATTCCTTGTGAATCTTTAGTGGAAGTGTACCTCCCATCAGCACAGTAAAGTATTTTCTACTCTGATTGCTTCAATTACTTTCCTGTAGCATGATGTGTTCACAGTGATCGAGTAAAGTTAGTTTTCCACCAATTTCTGGATTTAAAATGCCAAAAAGTGTACTCATTTCACCAGATTCTTGTTCGTTTGCTGTGTTTTTCCATGACTCTCAGCAAACTTTAGACGTACTTTTCATGGTAATAAACAAAGGCTTATTAGAGGAGCACACATCTGAATAGTTTTGCAGGGCACTGTATCATTATCCCAACCTGTCCCATGAGTTTTCCCTGATATCTTCTTGTCTTTAGCTTTCAGCTCGTAGCTCGGCTTGACTGTTTCTGTCATGTTTGGCCCACCAATAAGTCTTTCCTGCTCTCTGACGAAGTTCTCCAAGCCACACAGTGACATGCCATTGAGCACCTGAACAGTCGCAACAAATGGATTGATTGGAAGGAACATGTCAACTCTGTCTGTTTTCTGCTTGGAGCACACATTTTACAAACGTGTTCAGTGTGTTATCTCACAGAGCTGCCTTCACTGAAGCAGTATGTCACTTTAGGATGGAGATCTGGAATATTGAGCGATGGAGAAACTTTACTCGGGAAAAGCCTCCTGAAGCATGACATAAAGAAGCAAACAGAATAATGTTTTATTTATGCTTGTTAAAGAATTACTGCTCAGAGCACTAAATAAACAGGGCTGTCACCTGTACTTTCTGTAGTCCATTGTTTTTCCATCAGTATCACCCTCAATGTCCTCAGTTGGACTGAAAAGCTCAGGATGAGGGAATGCTGTCCTCAGAGTGTCTAAAGCATTTTCCATCATCTTCGGTCGCATGTTTGAGAAGTTAAACAGTACAAGAGATAATCAAGGTTCATGAAACTCTAAATCTTATTCCTTCAGTCTGTTTTTAGCTACCTTATCAATTCTTGACTTTGTTAAGGGCTTTCTTCCAAAATACGTGCAAACATCTGAGTTGATAGCCAGGAACTCCTGCATGTCTTCACTGTTGGCTGTCTCAGGAGTAATGTTTAATTGCTACAAAAACAAGAGCGCATAAAATATATTGCCATACATTTAAGTCCTACATCTTCAACATACCTTCAGGAAGGTATCCAGCTGGCTTTTACGAGCTTCAACCTTCTCACTGTCCTGGCTGCCAAAAGGAAGGTCAGGAAATATTTTCTTTGGGCCTTTGACATCTGAAAAGCATTACATTTACAGATAAAGATGCACTTTCATTGGAATAATAAGATTTACTTGACATGAAAGCAGTTTATCATTCACTTCGGATTAGTTTCTTGAGCTCTGGCTTCTCCTCTAAGCGTGCTTGCAGGTTGAGGAACTCGCTGTATCTGCGGTTAACGGTGTGACAAACTGCCGGTGGTGCAGCACCTGTGCAGTCGCCATCAGCCACCGTCTCAAACTGTAAAAAAAACATGGGTTTTAGTTTTGATTTGGTCATATAAAAGTAAACTGCATGGTTAACAAATAGACACACACACACCTAAACACAAAAGCATTTTGTTAAACAACAGCTTAGCTTTGATTAGAGTAAGAATTTGTTAAACTTTTGATCATGTCAGACAACGATAACAATAATTTTGTGTCAAGACTTACATGAGTTTTTTTTTTAATCTTGTACTAATAATGGAAGAGTAAGCATGTGGTCTTCTCAAACATTAAAATGATTATAAAGTGGTTAATGCCTGGATTATTTTCCTGAAACCTTTAATTTGAGTTTAAATAATCTTTCTGTTGTTATACAGTTTGAATTTTCCCTTTTGATCTTTTCTAATTAGACAAGAAATAACCTGTTACCAGATCCAACATGAAATTAAAGTTTCAAAACTGGACTTTGTTTATCTTTCTGGTCTTGTCCTAAATTTGTCTGAATAAAGATATTAAAAATGTCCATTTGTACAAACAAAACCCCAACTTCCCCAACAATGACTCAACAGCATGTTGACATCCATAAGCTATTTAATTCTATTTGCACAGTGATGCAATTTAGAGCTAGGATGACGTTTTTATGTGTTTCAACAAAATCTTGTTCTGAGTTACTGGAACATCCACACCTTCATGACTGACTGACTTTTATATATTTACCTGGGGTTAGAGTGGTTGAACAGGGTCGTTTTTTATTCTTATTTTGCTTTAACACTAGAAATAAAGCAATATTTGTGTGTTTGATGTGGTTATTGTTCAGATAATGAGAGAGGTCTAGAAATTTCAATTGGCAAGGCTAGAAATCCTTAGTTCAATATACATAATGGCTGCAGAAACACAATTTTCAAGCATCTGCATCACTTTTAGTCAGTACTACACAGAGTTTTTCATTGACACAATATGTAAAATTGACCTTGGTCTAAAATTGTGACATTCATATCAATTGATTGACTTGTTTAGTGTGTCACACAGATACACACAACTCCTCTGCTGCTGCTCCTCCAAACAAGATAAAGATAAATGTGCAACACTAACAATTTAATCCAAATATACAAAATAAAGTTCTAATCAATATTTTAAACTATTATAATGTACACTGATCAAATAAAGTCCAAGTGAAACAATAGGATAAACAAGATCCAGCTCCTTTCAAACAGCCAAAATACTCCTCTTTGGCTTGGTCACAAACAAATACAATGTGAAGTGGTTTTTAACTCGCAACTACAACAGTGACAGAGTTCAATCTCTGAGACGGACTGAACCCACCTTAAGGGTCTCCAGTCATCATCATTATAGTAATAGTTCAGAAAATATATAAATTCGTCAAACAGTAAGTAAAAGCACCTTGAGAGTGTAGAGTGTGTAGGGATGTGTGCCAGTGTTCCTCTGCTCCTTCACAGTGACTGTGCCAGAAATGTGAACGTTCTGGACTCTGAATGGCGTTGTAGTCGGGCCGCCGGACAGATCAAAGCTGTACGAGGTCAGGCAAAGCTTTTTGGGGGGACAAACTGGAGATTTGTCCTGCGCAATGCCAGCTGGCCACTGGGAGTCTTTGGGCTCAACCACCTTTGATCCAAAATTTCTCAGAGGCCGAAAACAACCACAGGCTTCTTCGTCATTTACAGGGAGAAGGTTGCAGAGGTTGGTGGTGGGAGCGCAGTCACAAACACTTCCTGTCAGGTCTTCATCTGAGTCCGAATGGAGAAGAGGGTCTGCAGAAACGGTTTTGGTCTCTGATGACTGTTTATACTGGCCTGATGCGAGTGAGCAGCAGTTCACCTTGGATGGTGTGTTGAAGCCTGGTTGGTAGCTGGATGTTCGGCTGGTAGACGTGAGGCTGACCAGACTGCTTTGAGACAAGTCTGTCCCAGAGATCGCACTCTGGCTCTGAGGCTCATCTAAATCAACAGAGGTGTTTTTGGAGCTGAAATCGGTCTGATCGGAGACAGACAGTGACTTGCAAGTAGTCCACGACTCCTCATGTCCATGACATTTATACAGTGCATCGACAGAGGGGTCATCCACGCTAATATCCTGTGATTCTCTGGTTTTGGTGAATATGTCCACGATGGTCTGATTGAGCCAGTCGGGATCGGAAACCCTGCTTATCAATGGCAACAGCACATTGCAGGTAATGAGCTCTGTCACCATGTAACCCCCGGTCCTAGTTTCCATCTGAGGGTATGGGACGAGAACATGCAACACAAGTTTAACCAACGCTCGGGTGTAGTTGAGCTCAGCGGTGGAACTGCTCACAGCTGGATGAGGAGACTCGACTTTACTGTAGAGCTGCCACTGGCCACTGCTCTCCTTCTGTGCCGACTGGATCTGCCTTACAGTCATATAGCTCTGAAGGTGACAGCCATACAGATCTAAGAGCCGCTGAACAAGAGCTTTCCTGTCCACTCGCCGCGCACGCTCCTTCAGTTCCATCACAGACTCCAGCATTGAGTGACGAACAGCTCGTTCAAACTCTCCTTCCACCTCAGGAAGCAGGGTGCGGTACCACGAAGACACAAAGTCACGAACTGCCTTGTGGACCGCACAGTGGATCTCATGGTTCAGCCTCCACTCATGCTCAGGGGAGCATAGAGGAGGGTTAACTTTCCCCAGGGGTAAAAAATGTTCCAGATGTAGGAAACTGTTAGCATCCAGGGCAGCTCGGGACCCGAGCCAACCACCGAGAACCACCAGAAGGCTGGTGAAGACGCAGAGCAGCCACACATTCACCAGTAGATGGAACAGGATGAGCCATGCCAGTATGGCGCTGAAACCCAAGAGCCTCCGCTGGCCAAATAACTCCAACAAAGTCCAGTGAGTGGAGCTCTTTGAAGAGGGCATCACAAAAATATGGAAGATGACGTCCTGTGGAAAACAAAGATACGGAAATTTAAAGAAACAAAACATTAAAGGGAAAACTCTTATATTGATTTTTTTTGCAATTATTAGCTGCAAAGCGGAGGTATGTAGATAAGTCACTACAGTGAAAGATTTTTTTCAAAAATAACTTTAAAATACATAATTACACATCATTTTAATTTACCAATCAGCTGATGTTACACATTTTCAGTATCACCCAGGTTGACTGATGTCAAATTAGAGGAGTGTGTGCCTGTAGAAAAGAGAGCTTCTAAAGCCAGAGCCATGCATTAAGGAACGTAAAGACGCTGTGTGGAAAAGAATAAAAGAGCCTTTATTTAAGGATCAACGGGAATTCTTCGACATTGACATAAGATTCCTCTGGATTAGAGCACAGAACTGTAATTTAAAACTGTAATTAAATACTTCTTTGTTCATTGAAGTCTGTGTCAACAGAGTCTATTCTCACGTCGACAGGCCACCATGAGGACAGTAAAGATAGTCCAAACTAAAAATAAATTGCATTCATAAATGTTGTACAGCAGAATAGATTTATCTACTTAAAAAAATGTAACTTTGATGTACAAAATAATAAAACATAAGTGAAAATGTAACTTCAAGTTTAATTCAAGGTGAAATAATTGAGAAAGTAAATCCAGTACCATAGTTTTAAGTTAAATTTTAAGTTAAAATATTTATCATGTAAAATTTTCCATCTGTTCAAGTTAGTTATTTATTGCATGCATGAATAATCTGTCAATAATTACTTCCAGGTTAGCATTGCTCAAGGACTTATTGTCTTGTATTTGCATTTGTCTTATAAACATTTCTCAAAGTTTACTTTTTGTGTAAAGCTCAGTATTTATGAAATGCTTGCTGCTGCAAAGTTTAAAGTCACTCAGTCAATATAAATATTAGAATCACTTGTAGGACAGTATGCTGGTCGGCTAAACTAGATTGAGAATATTAAAACAACTCCCTGCTAAAGAACATTATTTTAAAACATGAAATACAATGTTATGACTGCAAAATATAGGACTACAGTACCTGATATGTGACTGGGTCTATATTAGCTGGAAAACCGTCCTGCTTCTCCTCCTGAAGCTTTCTGGACTTGCTTTAATCCTACAGCAAAGATTATCTGGATTGAAAGCTGCTGCCCATATGGACAGCTGACTGTCTGAGAGAAGCTGCTGATACTTAGCTGTTTATGCACATAATAAAACAACCAGTTCATTTGTGGATGGAAGAAAATAAAATTTATATCAAGCAAATATCTGGGTTTGAAATACTGTAAATATCTGGTCATCCAGATCATTAGTAAGTTACTAAATTCTGCAAAAAAAAACAAACAAAAAACAAAAAACAGATGTAAAAGGTTGACCATGCATACAGAAATAAATATTTTTTTTGTTTGTTTGTTTGTTTCTATGTTTTGTCTTCTGCAGGGTTTGAAATACTTATTCCTCCCTTTCCCCCCAGAAGCCTAAATATGTGAGAAGATGATGCTGAAAATTTTAAAATGATATTTTGTTTATTGGATTTATTCCGCACTCTGAGATGAGTTGTAGCCTCCATCTGTTCACCAATTTGAAAGGTTTTGGCACCCTGTTCTTGCTTGAAAACACAGTTAACCAAGCGTATCCTAAAAAGACAACAAACACAAGACCAACTGTGACTCTGAACCTAGGAAATACAGCAACCTATTCCCTACCACTTATATAAAATGGTATAACTTGGTATGTATGTGAGATGCCAAATAAAACTACTAAATGCACATGTCTCCATTACTGCATCAGCCTGGCAGCACAGCAGAGGGTTAATTCCCTGGAGTAAGGTATTATATAAGTAGCACGCTGTGCGTGGCTTTGCTGTGCTGCACACTGGCTGACATTGCACAACAGCCCACAGAGCTGAGGGGGCGGAGCAATTGTACTGCATATTAGAAACCCTTCCCACAGTTATAAACGTTTTATAATTGGACAGATCTCAGATAAAGCAGAAAGGATCTGCAACCATCCATCCGTCCTGATGGCTCCTGTTTTGGTGGAGAATCCAGGTGAGCTTCCTGCATGTTATACTCTAAGTAAGAATGAAAGCAGCTGTTCACCTGCTCGTATTTTTACCATGATATCAAGATGGCTACTTACACACTGATCTTATAGTAGAGCTTTACTGTGTCTAATTTATACAAGGTTTTTATACATATGCTAAAAAAATCAGCTTTTGTTTTTTGGACATTGTAGGACATAATGTTCTTTTTGCAGCTAAACTCTGGAAGTATCAGGTTTCACATTTATACGCTGTGTCTTGTTTGAATACAACACTCTTTTATTAACATCCATCCATCCATTTTCTTCGGCTTTATCCGAGGCCGGGTCTCTCTCATTAGCATTTCTCCTAAATTAAATTAACACTTAGTTACAGGCATCATGCCTTTTAGTTGAGCTGTTTTCACACTAGTATTGGTTTTATAAAGTTGGAATTTAGTGTGTTTGAAAAGCTACATTAAACAAACTGTTTTACCTATTTTAGGGGAAACTGCACAACTAGAAAAGCAAAATTATAGTGTAGTAGCACAGAAGACAAAAAACAAAAATATGTACTAAATCTACTATGCTACTACTATTACAAAGCAATAGTATCTCTTTCTGCAAAGTATAATCCTGTTAATGAATGTTATTGAAATTCAGTTTCTAGAAGTAATCAGAAACTTGAGATTTCTGTTGAACTCCTAGAAATTCTTCAGCATGACTGCATGCCAAAAATAAAATTCACACACACTTGTTTGAAGAGTGTGTACAGACATCTGCAGCAGTTTCAAATAGTTCCCTGTGCTTTGAAAGTTTGATCCTAGGAACCTCTGTCTGATTGGACATATTGTGACCTTTTTTAATTCCTCTAACATGCAGTGTTCAGCTACCCCAGAATGAATTTTAGAATATATAAAAAGCACAAATTCAGTTTGGCCGGAAGGAACAAAGTGTTTGATAGAAGGAGATACCGAGACTGCATGAAATCAGATTCAGCTTCAGCTTGCATCGTCATCTCCTCCCTGGCCTATTTCACACATGCGTAGGTCTGGGTGCACATGTGGGACAGGTGAATGTAGAACTGACCGACTGCTGACACTTGCCTGAGTTGGCAAAAACCAACCTGATAGAGGGACAGCTAGTGCAGCACATTGCTTTAAACAATGAAGCTGTTTTGGCCCAGCTGATTCTGTAAAGTGCTTCTCTTATCTGTTGCCAAATGAGGACTGCTGGTGTGCGTTAACGTTGTTTTCTTTAAACAAACATCCTCAGAATAGTATTATTAGGAAAACGGCGTACCTTCCTGGTTGAGGAGAGTGTTGTTCCCACAGCAACAGATGGTATTCATCTCCATGTTGTGTGAAGAGTCAGTTTATGGTCTAATTGCTGTGTGTTGCAGGCAACCAGCTGTTGAAAAAGAGAAAAGATCAAGTTTAGATGGCTGAAATCCTGTTTATGCTGTAGCTAGGCAACATCAGAGTCTGCACTATAAATACAGAAACACATCGGAAAGGAGAGCTTGGTAAAAAGAATGTGTCAGTGTCTTTATGGCTAAATGTTCAGTACTGTCCTCCACAGGATGATACACTTTGGTTAAACATGTCATTTACTGATAAACCAAATTAAAAATTATTCTGTACTGAAAACACCAGGAAGAAAACACTACTGGAGTAAGCTCCCAATAAATGGTATGAATTTCCTAAATCAAAGATGTTAATCTTGGGGCGTGCCGTGGTGGCATAGGGGATAGCGCGACCCACATTTGGAGGCCCTGAGTCCTCGACGCGGCCGTCACGGGCTCGACTCCCGGACCCGGCGGCATTTGCCGCATGTCTTCCCCCCTCTCCTTACTCCATTCCTGTCAGCCTACTGTCAAAATAAGGGACACTAGAGCCCACAAAAAGCCCCCTGGTGGGAAAAAAAAAAAAGATGTTAATCTTACTCCAGCACTGACAGTCACTCCTATCTCAGATTTAACATTATTGCTGCTTTAAAGCACAATTGCAATTCAGCATTTGTATTTAATTAATCAGCTGTCAAACAGTTATTTTTTAGACATTGGTTGTAAGCTTGTGTTTCTAATAAGTCATAGTTTTATTATTTTATTATGTTTTTTTATTTTTAGCACATCACCACACTTTTGGAAAGATGTTCAGCTGAGCTTAATTCTGTTTTGAGTAATGTTGTTTTCATTTTGGCAATCTCTTCTTTGAAATAATCCGGCAGTGTCAATCCTCAGGAGAGTGGGAGTTGACTTAGCAGCTACATTTTTACTGTTTCTATGAAAAACAAAACAGCTGCCAACAGGAACAGAGGGAACAGGAATCGCATGATCTTTATTGGGTTCATGTGTCAGATTTTGTTAAGCACTTAAAGTCAGATGAGAATCAATCATTTGTTTCTCAGGGGTGACTGAAATAAAATGCATGTCTGGCAGAACATTTCAATGTGAATGTTTTATAGAGATTGATTGTACAAGAAGGCCACCAGTGATCCAGTAAATAAAACTATTGATTTTTCTTAACAACCTTTGTAACTATCTTTATAGAGAATAAGTTTGTCATGAGTCTATTATAACATTCACTTTATTGAAGGAACTCATGTAAACAGTTTCTACTGCTGACATAAAAATATGTACCACAACTGAAATCTAAACTCAGAGTTCAGTAAAATTTTACAAATCAAACTATTTTTGCAATGTCACGGTTATATAATTGTCTTTTGCTTTACACATATTTTATAGTCTTAACAAAGCTAAATTTTACTAAAGAACTGTTTTTCATAAACATATTGTGCAACCAAAGGCAATTATACTGTGCAGAAACATGCAAACCACAAGGCTGTTTTCTATGATTGAAGACCAACAAAGATGATGAATTTTAAGTGTTAGTAAATGACAGCAAAAGTCTAAAACTGCTCTAAAAGAAATTTTTTTGCATTAATTATTGTTGCTCTAAACAACAGTCAATTGTTTAGCGACTTCCTCTGCCTTCAGCTTGAGATCTGCTGTTTTCCAAATAAGCCTAACTAGTTATTAAATTTTCAGTTTATCCCGGACGAGCCCCCATTTGTAAAATGGGGGCTCGTCCGGGATAAATTGACTTCTTAGGTCAATTTAAGTGGACTATTTAATCTAATAAGCGTAACACATTTTTGGACTGTGGAAGGAAACCATGGTACTTGGTGAGAGACCATTTGTGTATGAAGAAAACACACTAAGACCATGTAGACAGACCTTGAGCCAGGAATCGAATCCCTTCGCAAAGATTCAAGATTTGCCTTGAATCTTTGCTTCAAGGCAAAGATTTCTAATCCACAACATCACAACAGCTTTATTGTTTAGAGCAGTGTGCTGCACTAGCTATCCGTCTAATAAGCACATGAATGATGCTTGATAGAGAAATAAAAGTGATAGTAATAGTTATAGCCAAACTGTTATATCCCTTGAGCGTAATTAAGATACTGGTTATGTTTTCTGCAGATGAGGCCAAACCTACTGCCAAGAACAAAGTGATTACAGGACTAGAGAGCATTGCTCCTCTTATCAGCACAGTAGAGGAAACCCCTGAACCAATCACCACCACAGTTGAAGGCTTTATCCCATCCTGGATTAATGGTAATTTCCTCCGCAATGGACCAGGGAAGTTTGAGTTTGGAAATACACAGTGAGTATGAAAATCAGCTTGGTTTGCATAATTCTGGTTCTGCTTGGTCTTAGTATGTTTTCTTCAAAATGTAATTCTGTACATCCAGTTCAGCATTTGTTTTTGCTAACAGCTACAACCACTGGTTTGATGGGATGGCCATGCTTCACCAGTTTAAGATCCAGAACGGCCAGGTGACGTATAAGAGTCGCTTCCTACAGAGCGATGCCTACAAGAAGAACAGCGAGCGGGACCGCATCATGATGACAGAGTTCGGCACCCTGGCGATGCCTGATCCATGCAAAAACTTCTTCCAGAGATTTCTCTCTCGCTTTGAGATGATCGGTGAGTGAGTGGGTGGATTATTAAATATTGATTTGACAGACGGTGGAGAAAAATGAACAGAGTGTACTTCTCTAGGAATCTGATTAAGTGTGCACAAAATATTTTTAAAGTCTTTGCTTGTTCAAACTCTTTTGTACTCCAGCTGTGTTGGAGAGAAGCCTCTTAAGGAATTTTCTGTGAAGCAGTTACATAAAAATAAAATGTAGAAGGAAGCAATGGAGGAGAAAATGTTTTGCATAACCAAACTCCACACAGTAAGTTCAAGATGAAAACTCTTTCATGAGCATAAAAGAAGCTAAAGTTATGTTTTTGGTTTTTTTTTCCAGAATCTACAGACAATGCATGTGTGAGCTTTGTGAAATACAAGGGTGACTACTATGTCAGCACAGAGACAAATTTCATGCACAAAGTGAACCCGGAAAACCTGGAAATGATGGGAAAGGTACTATCACAGTCATCACAAAGGAGGTGATTCCTCCATTTTTAAATGTTGTGCAACATATTTTTCTGTCATGTAATACAGTTTTAGCAGCTATGATCATCATCTTCTGATTGCTGTTCAAAAAGTGTTTGCTGGGAGGTTCCCCTTCCATAAAATAAATCTATAGATGTTCTATAATGGAAGATTGACTGAGTCAAACTCCAGACCTAACTCTCATTCAGGGGCAAGACTTGAAAATTGGTGTTCACAAGACACTTTTAAATCTAATCTGACTGAACTTGAGTTATTTTTCAATGAAGAATGAGAAAAAAATCAGTCTTTTATATGTCTCATCTTCTACATTTGCAGCTATAATTGTAGTGAAAGCTGGTTCAGTGCAGAAAAGCACACTTTCCAAATTTTTGTTGGAAGTCACAGCTGTGCACTACTTTCTGCCGTAGTGCACAGAAAGTGCACTACGGCACTGAAACTAGAACCATTACTTGTGGTATACAGGTTGATTGGAACAAGTTCATTGCTGTGAATGGAGCTACTGCTCATCCCCACTACGACCCAGACGGCACCGCCTACAATATGGGCAACTCCTATGGAAGCAAAGGTTAGGCAAATTCATTAGTGAAGCACACCTATTTAACTTTTACTAGGTTTTTCTACTGTTTGATATCTTAATTTTTCATAAGTTTTATACAAAAAAAGCCAATGATATCTCTTATGTTTTAGGAGCATTGTACAACATCATCAAAGTCCCCCCTGAGAAAACAGAAAGCAAAGACACCCTGCAGGGAGCCAAAGTCCTTTGTTCAATTGTTCCAGCAAACAAGTCCCATCCCTCCTACTACCACAGCTTTGGTAAAGCCGTGCTTCTTGGTACCTCTTCTTTGAACTCTTTTCCATTTGCTGCTTTCAGCTCTAAAGCACCTCTCTCCGTGCCATTCTCTCTGTACCAGCCATGTCTGAGAACTATGTGGTTTTCATCGAGCAGCCAATTAAAATGGACCTCCTGAAGATAGTCACCTGCAAGATCAGAGGAAAGGCTTTGAATCAGGGAATATACTGGGATCCAAAGCTGGAAACTGTTTTCCATCTCGTTGACAAGCGTTCAGGACAGGTCTGATGAAAAAGCAAGAATTAAAATTAAAACCAAAAGTCATAATTTCATAAAGTTCATGATTTTGTTTATTGCTCTGTAGGTCATTCCCATGAAGTATCACACCAAAGCCATCTCCATCTTCCATCAGATCAATGCCTTCGAGGAGGATGGCTTCCTCATTCTGGATATGTGCTGCTCAGATGGCGGCCAGGCCATCAGCAACTACCTCATCCAGAACTTACGCAAATCAGGAGAGGCGCTAGATGAAGTCAGTAAAACAACATAACCAGATTGTGTTGAGCAATCTATTTTCTCCTTTCAGATAATCAGTCAACCTCCAGACTTTCTTTGATTAAAGACACCAAAAACATTCTGCTCCTCTGTGATCTTTCCAGCTGTATAACACCACTGACAGGACTTTCCCAAGACGGTTTGTTCTGCCCCTAAATGTGACCAGTGACACCTCAACAAACCAGAACCTGAACACTCGGACTTCCAGCAAAGCAACATGCGTCAAAATCAGTGCAGACAAGGTGAGAGGGATTTGCAGTGCATTCCAGAAATATTTTACTGTTACAACCACAAAATTTGTTGTGTCACTGGAACTTTAGAGAAAATCTCAAATAAGCTCTCCAATATTAGAAAATGTTGGATCTAAAAAGACAGTTTATTGTTTTCTGCAATAGTAATACACATCAAATTGCAGTTATTATGCCTATTTTCAAATATGAACCAACCAAAAGTTTTAGGCTGCCTTCACACTGCAGTCTGAAGTGACCCGATTACAATTTTTTTGACATAATACGACCTGTATCTGACTTTTTCATGACAATCTGAACAACACAGGTCAGATTTTTTTCAAATATCCGATCTGATTCAAACGACCAGGTCGCATTCATCTGGCCTGAACGTCACTGATACTCAACAAATGTCCCTATTCTGCGTCCTGATACATGCAAGCGGGAAGAAAAACAACAACCATGACAGACTATAAAGAGGATTAAGTGTTAATATGCTGCTCTGGATGGTTAACAACTTCAAAATCTATGCTCCACTGATAACATCAATGTTTAATTCCACAAACACTGAGCACTTCTTCTTTATGGAGGTTGGCAGGCGGGATAGCTCTGTGTGACTCTATTGCGCCCTCTACTGCGCATGCGGGACACTTCCAGGTCGTTTGCAGTTCACACTGAAGAACACGTGCAGGTCAACCACGGCAAAAAAATCTGATTTTACAAAAAAAGCTGTCGAGTATTCATCTAACATCTGGACCAGTAATAAAACTTATAAATAGAAACAAACACATTCTAGTGATGCATAATGTGTCCAATTTTGCAGAATTTGACTGAATGAAGCTTAATGATTCTTTAAATGAGTGTCTGACTTTAGCAACAACACAACTGTTCTTGTTTTTGTCAACAGGTTTTCTGCCAACACGAGGATCTCCATGGAGACGACCTGTATGAGTACGGTGGCCTGGAGTTCCCACAAATCAACTACAGCAAATTTAACACCAGACCATATCGTTACTTCTACGGCTGTGGCTTCAGACACATGGTGGGAGACTCCCTGCTCAAGATGGACTTGAAGGACAAGACACTTAAGGTGTGCTTGTGTAGCTAAATGTTCATTTTGGAAGATGCACTGTACCATCAACAATTGAATGCTTCGACCAGGGTTCTGCAACATGGTTCTTCTTTAAGCCTGCAGAACCAGCTAACAATAGACATGATAAGTAACTCGATAGAACAAACAAACACAGTAATGATGGTGAAGGCAGTGATGCTCAGTGTTACTTAAGACATTTGATGAGGCATTTTTTCTTAATTAGTCAACATTAAGGCAAAAATAATAATAATTTGAACAAATCATATATCAGGTTTGTAAAGATTATTTGCAAGAAACCACAGAGGGTCTGATCCTAAAAAATCCAAATATATATATATATATATATATATACAGTGATGGCATAGTTACTGTGGAAAAGTAACTTTAATCGGATCACTGATTACTCCTTGAAAAAGTAACTAAGTTAGATTACTGACTACTTTATTTGGAAAGTAACTAAGTTACATTAAAAGTAACTTTTTAGTTACTATCAGCAGCT
>CAEFZX010011994.1:0-46412 GCA_903066825.1 Alfaro cultratus | reverse complement strand
ATATAATTACTTTTACATTTTTGTTAAAACTGTCACTGTGTGGTGACAGGATGGTATGACAGAAAATCTGTGAAAAAGGTTGAGCTCCTCTCCCTTCTCCCAATGCTAAGAAACAACCAATCAGAGCCAGGAGGCAGGTCTTATCGCTGGCAATCATCCTCTGTGTGGGGTTGCCCATTCTTTGATATGCTACAGCTAGCATAGCATGTTGTGGATGCTAAGGCTAATTAGCATAGCCACTAATGACAGAGAATGATTTTCCTGTAACAGTAAGTTGTTTCTCCATCATCAGCACATTGAGCAGTGAGTACATGGGATTGATTGACAGCACTAAGACCCTCCTCGTGGCTCTGATTGGTTGTTTTGTTGTTTGTGGTCGGGAGTGGTGCATTTCTTCAGATGGTAACATTTCAATAATTTACCAAATGCAGGTTTAAAATGCTTTTGGATTGGCCATTGAATATTTTAGGCCTGTAAATGCTATGTAATGAAAAGCTCTTAATATATGCAATTCTGGTAAGAGCAGCAGCTATTAGTAAACACCTGGTGGAACTGCATTTCTGCTGAGCTCAGTCTCAGTCCAACGCTCATAAGAATTGGCTGTAAACGGCATAACGAGAAGCACTGTTGTGATGACGTCCTGAAGGCGAAGTGCAGGAAAGAGCAGGAGCTTCTTAAAGAGAAAGAGGCCCAATTTCAACACATCAAATTACAAAGTCGAATTTATCTTAAGTTATGTTTGATTATATTTTGCATTTTTACAACAACTGAAGGTAACATGGTGACTTGATTGTGCTGTAAAATGTACCTGGGAAGCACATAATACCGTCCCTTTAAGGTTTCTCATGCAGATGGAGAAAGAAAGATGGAGCGAAGCAGAACTCTATGGCAGCATTTTTCATCTCGCTCTGCCCTTAACTGAGTTACTCACCTGAAACGTCAAGCTTGAATATAAAGATCACAGAAAAATCAGCTGACATCCAAATCTATCTAACCAGCCCAAACTCCATCCATCATATAATGTGCAAGTCAGAGGAATATCTGCTGGAGAGGGGATTTTCTAACAGCTCCATTCAGTTGTTGAAAACCAAAAGAACTCTGAAGTAATTTCAGCATGTTTTATCCTCAAATATAGGCACAGTCTTTCAAATCTTTGCTTGAAAATCAGACTAAATCTTTAGTGGATTCTATACTTTGCACTTTAAGTTTTAGAACATCGTATAATAGGAATTGAAGCATAAGAAAACCAAACCCATCTATCAATAGAAATCTTGATAAGATCTTTAAATATACTTGTAAAATAGAAATTTAGACCTGAAATCTGAAACAAATATGAAGCATTTAAAAAACGGCAACTTCAATACCACAGGGGGAGACGCAGGGCTAAAATAAAAAAGATCACATTTGGAGGTATAAACAGCAAATGCAGAGACAAAACTTTGGCAAAAAATATGAATTATTATTAAATATATTTAAATGTTTATTATCACATTCTATCTAGACTTTCCCTGGAGGAGAAACCATCAAAAGTGACCAGATATTGTTTTAGTCTGGAAATGCAACTTGTCGTCTATTTCAGTTTTGATTTATTTGGTGGCCGAGATCTGAAGCTCCATAAAGATCTGCTTATTTTCATTCAAATAAAAACTCACACTTGAAATTCCCACACATTTTTTGTTTTCAATGCTGTGCACTGTAAAACACAAAATCTTTCCAAGTAATTTTGGTCTAGTTTCTATTGCAAATATCTTAGTACAGTTGAAATAAGACAAAACTAACTTTCATGCAACATTGGATGAATCTCTTGTTATAAGTGAAATAATCTGTCTAGTTTTTAATTAATATTAAAAATATTTTATTTTTATAATTTTTTTCTCCGAAGAGTTTTTGCGGCGCTAGTGGCTCGCATTTTCCACAACAGTGGGCTGACAGGAGGGGGGAGGACATGTGGCAAGGGTCGCCGGGACCGGGAGTCGAACCCGCGACGTCCGCGTCGAGGACTGAGGCCTCCAAGCGTGGGGCGTGCTAAGCCACTGCGCCACCACAGCATGCCCCAATATTAAAAATATTGACTGAGAACAAAACAAGCAGTATTTTTTAATTTGAATGAAACTTTATCAAAAATACTTAAAAGATTTTGTGTTTTTGTGATACAGAAATCACGACTGAAGCAGAAAACTGTTAAAGGTCCTAAATAAAATGTTTTTCAATGCTTTTAATACTATACCTTAAATAGTATAAAACTGAGCTATATTCAAGTTATTAAATATATATATAAATATGCATATATATAATTTTTTCTTTGTATTTTTCGTTCTGTCTGGGTCTCCTCTGTCCTGTCTCACATCCATGCAGTCACACGTTCACACATCACCGTTCCAGCCTGCAGGCTCGGCTGAAGTGAGGCAGCCAGCTGTCGGTGCTTTTGATTCGTCTCTGTTAATGGAGTGACAAGAGCCCGTCTGACTTCCAATGGTGTGAAGTGCTGAGATGGTCCTGCTGCTGCCTCGCTCCACCAAACACCCACACACACATTTCCACCCTCCCAGCTACCCGTTTACTGCACAACATCCATCTACATCACTTGTTGCCACTTTTCATTTTGCTCTTTCAAGCTTTCAATGTAACTTTCAGTCCATTCTTGAACCTTCTGCAATGATTTCGTCATCCTTTCATGAACTTTTTGTTGTCATTTTGTGCATTTAAATGATATTGTAAATGATGTAACTTGGATTTATGGAGTCTCTGCTGAGTCACTGTAACCTTCATATTTTGATTATTAGTATTACTTTGGCCAAATCTTTCCCAGTTTGTTTATTTAATGCAATGTTTCAGGCACATGTAGAAGAAATATTTTATGGGTGGCATTATGGACTAAATTGTAGTAAAATTAATCTCCAATCCAGCAAGTTTGGTGAAGTTGGTATAATAGATATGAAAAATGAACTTATTTTCATATGGATGGTAATATTTCTAACCCAAGCTAATTTGCAATGTCATTCAACATAAAATGTGCAAACACTGCCATAATAATGCTGTCGTTTTGTCGTTTACTAGCTGATATTTATATTTTCTCTTTTTTGTTCATTCAAATATGACATCGGATTGAACTCTTCTGTAGCAGTTCAGTTTTCTCTACTATTATTGTGCAGAAACTTTCACTTCTTGTCACTTTTTTGATTTGGCATGTAAACAAAAAATAAGTCTTCCGCCTCCATTTGGTGAAGAAGGAAGTTGGCTCTGCTTTTTCTTTAGAGATTTTTGTGTTGTTTCCTTCAATAGCTCTTGGTGCAGCGCCCCCTCAGGCGAGGAGGGGAACAGGTGGTCAAAGGGTTTGGCTGGTTTGACTCAGTGCAGTGAGAAAGAGAATCACAGCAGCTGGAGATGGAACAAATGTTGCTGTTTTGATGAGCTTACATATTTCTGATCCCAGATGGGATCCCTACTCCAATTTTGGGAACTACTGTTCTAGATTTTACTCATTGGTTTAAATATTTGTAATTGTCTATGTGTTGCTGCCTGTCATGGCCAGGTCTCTCTTGAAAAAGAGAGTATATCTAGTTAAACTGACATACATTAAAAATATCTCAGACTTGGTAGTGTTTTCTATATATTTCAAAACAGGTTACAGGCATAAATAGGTAGAAACTTCTAGCTTTGTGTCATAAACATCCCATAATCAAAAGCATCAGAGCCATTTTAGATAAAAAGCTTCGAACAATAAAGAACACAAGGTTTAGTTCATTTGTTTAATGTCCAAAGTTTAATGTATGTTGCTCAGGTTATTGGAAAATGTTTTTCATTGGAAGGGTTTATTTAGGCTCACCAGTGTCCGCCCTGCTGCCACCTAATTGCTCCATTTATGTAGATCTGCAAGTCGGCCTGAGACGCTCTCATACTGACACATGCACTTTATTGAAATGTGTTGAAACGCTCTTTTACCCCCCAGTCAGTAGTTCTGGTGTTGACTGGCATTCACAGCAGCAGCTGTCCTCTGGTGTTACACATGCATGTTTGACCGTGTCTATGCGTGGAATCATTGATGTGTGGAAAGTCGCCAAAAGCAGCGACATTGACAGTTCTTTTAAAAGTACCGCTGAAGCATTTCTGACGGTTTAGTCGACTGGGTCGATTTATTCAATCGGCTTCTTTGTCAGAGTGGAGATCATGTGGAGACGCACTGACCTGCTGTAAATAGCTAACACCACTTTAACTCCAAAATTGATCAGTGCGATGTTTAACAGCCAATTTAATACCTCAAGATTGATTTAGTGGGTTTGCTTTGACGTGACACTTAGAGGTGGCTGGACATTAAACAATGATGGTTGCTGATTGTTTTCAGAAGGGAATCAAACATGAAGAAAATCAAATATGTATTTAAGGTCCTGCTTTCTTTTGATGTTTTATCTTTTAAAGAATAAAATATGAGTTGGTAAAAGTGAATTATTTTGTCAGAATCTGAAAAAAAAACAAAACAAATATTTTTATTCTAATTCTGGGTTTAACTTTACAAAAATAACTACATAGAAATGAACTGCGGTTAGAACAGACAGATTTTAGAATCATCCCAGTTCTAAAGAGTTTCTCATTTTTATGTATTTTATTTGACAAATAATTCATTAAAATATCTGATTTCCAGATAATTTGATGTGGGATATTGTATCTTTCCTTCAAAATGACCAAACTTTTTCAGCATCCTAAGATGCTGTCTTAGATCTAGTGCAAAAATAAAGAGAAAAGAACTGCAAACACAATAAAAAAAAGAGTCCTTGTTTCTGTCTTCAGATCACATACAAGGCCCTGAGCTCCCTGGATCCCAGTGCTGACCTGACGACCCAGAGGGGACGAGTGTTCAAACTGAGGAACGAGACCCATCATCTGTTTGTCGGCCTTTACCCTGGAACCACCTACTTCTTCACCCTGAAAGCCTCCACCAACAAGGGCTTCGGGCCGCCCGTCACCACCCGCATAACCACAAAGATCGCAGGTAAACTTTGGTTTCTGTCTTTGTCCCCTTTGGGTTGATTTTTCTCTGTGCTTATCACTGCAGCCTAATTTTTCCAGCCGCTGTTGAGCCAACACGTCAGCCTCTTTCTCTCTGAATGAGTCTGGCTCCGTTTTTGTTTGACTGGCAGCTTTATGACATTTTCTCTCCATTTGTAATCCTGTATATATCAACATGCATCAGTCCACATAAAATGTCAGTGGCGTCACTAAGAAGCAGAACAAAAAAACCAAACCGTAATACGACATTTCTACATAAGAATCCCAGAACTTCTCCATTTTTCTTCATGCTGTTTGTAGAAGGTTGTCTTTTGTGATTTTAATGGGAGAGTGACTGATAACACCATAAAAGCTCTTTTGTTTGTGAATCTCTTTGTCTTTTATATCTGACTCAGTCTTTCTCATTCTACTCACTGTTTTTAGATTTCCATTTGCGTTCTTGTTTTTATTCCTTTTTCTTATTTCTGTCTGTTTTACTCTTTTCTTTTACTACCCTAAAAATAAAAACTTGAATGACATTTAAGACATGCTGCTGCTTTTTTACTGCTTAGCAAGTATACTAAATTGACATAAATGAAAAAAGTACAATCAATTTTAATTAATTTACTATGTTTTTGTACAGAAACTATCTACTTCTGCAGATAATGAGTTAGTTACCTGTCATGTACCAAGTGTGAGAAATGATTAAACAGTGGTAGGAGTTAACCCTAAAGCACTAAACATAAACATTAGTTCTGAAATAGCTAAAGCACTAGTGGCTGCTAACATTAGCAGAAGCTAATGCTAAAGCGCTAAACGTATTTGTGTTGAGACCCACCTTGTGTCAATTACACAACATAGAAAATCCTCCTCAACAAGGTCAATTTATTTGTTGCATACCTACTTGTGTGCTACTTGTGATTCTTTGGAACAGAACTTTAACTCGGGTTTCAGTTGTTTTTTTTATAGTTGTCGAGATTTGCTAACTCTGTTGCTGATTTTGGCTCATTGGGATTTGTTCAGAAAGCATGCAGGGCATCAGTAGCTTTTAAACTATTTCATGATGCATTCTGGGTACAGAATAAACATAATTTGCTACTCCAAATGATGGGTACATGGCAAAAGGAAGCAGAAGTGCTGCGTCATCACCTGTTTCAAAATAACAGCGTGGATAGGAATATATCTTGAACACAGATGATAAATTTTAATCAACTGAAAGTTTACAAAAAGCCAGAGTAAATCTGCACTTTAGAATTTATTCCAAGAAATTAATTTAGGGGAAGCTAAATGCGTATTAAAATGAGCAAAAACGCTAAAGTGCTAAACAAAAAAATTAGCTCTGCTCTTAGCGTATTAGAATAGAATAGAATAGAATAGAATAGAATAGCAGATCTTATAGTGATTAGAAATCCTGCATTGTTCTCACAGATATTCTGATGTGAAATTTGTGCAGTGAGAACATAAAAACAGTCCTTACAGTAGTTCAGCAATTCTTTCTGAAAATGTTTTAAAGTGTTTGTTTTTTTTACTTGAAACCGGACAAAAACACTTAAATTTAGTTAATGTATTAAACTTTTCTGTCAATATTAAGTCAAGCCTTCTGTTCTTCCACAGATTAAGCTGAGTTTAGTCCCACGCCTCAGCGGCTTGTTCCAAACATTGTCCTTTCTGTCAACACCCTCGGGGATTTTTAGCGTGACCTTTCCACTGAGCCTCCTTCCTTCAATCATTCCTACTAATCTTAACAACATCTTGATATAAGTAGTAAAAAAAGCAAAACATGTGCCATCCACACATAAAGGATACGTCTCCTTCCAAATGTCACGCCATCCTTAATCTTCATTATCTTATTCGGGGTCCAAAGAACAGCGAGATTTTAAATTAAAAGCTGCAGATAGATGAAGATGGATGGACAGATGAGAAAGAGGAAGAGGGGGTGGATTTGTGTTAATAACCTCGTGTCGTAACAATCCCAAGTGTTGCTGTTTCACTCAGATATTTTATGCTGCACCTTCAGTATAAGGCTGTGACAGATGTGAAATTAAAACCAGGCTGTGCTATAAAGTCTCTCACAGTGAAACATTCATCTGTCTTTTCATTGCATTTTTCAGCACCTGATGAGATTATTGTGATCACGATATGAAACTGGAACTCCATAACAAAGTGATCCAAAGTTTGAGACTATAACAGGGAGACGCATTAAACAGCTTTCTTCTTCCAAAATGTATGAAACCAATATGAATTGTTTGAGATTTCTTCAATCAGAGCAGAAGAGGTTGGATGAATTGGTCCTGTCCCTACAGCTTTTTCATCGGCAGATATTTTTAGACTAAATGTGCCATTACACAAATGAAGCTGTGTTTCCATTACAAACATATACTGATCTTTGTTGATTTTCTGCTAATGTCGAAAAAACACAAATTTACAATTGCAGTGTTTCCATTAATTAAGAAATTTAATTAAAATCACAGCGAATAAGCTTGTTCACAATATAAGGTACTCAAAATTATGGCAGCGACAGATTAAACAGTAAATATATGGTTATAATTCAGGTTCTGGTTATAATATATGGTGCTAACGCTCATCATCTGTCAGCCAATCAGAGGAGACATCAGTGTTTTATTCAGGTGTTGGAGTGACAAGCCCTGTCCTGGGAGTGGCTACACCGGTCATAGGTGAAAGGTGGCAAACAGAAATGTTTTGCTGCTCAGATACGAGAGAATTAAAGAGACAGAGCTGAGATCCTGCTGCTATGAGGCATAAAACTCATGATGTCACTAAGTTCCGTCTTTATGGAAGTTTTAATTTGAAATTTATTGTGCAACAATATGGCAATTTTTAAATGAATTTATTGTGTTGGCCAAATTTAAATAATTTAGGCTTGGTTTGGTCATTGTTCATGAACTAATCCTTGTTTTCATTGTTTGAAATGTTTCATTTCAGCTCCCATGATGCCGGAGTATGAATCAGAAACGGCTCTCAATGAGACGGAGACAACCATCACCATCCTGCTGAAGCCTGCGCAGTCCAGAGGAGCACCAATCAGGTAAATGTCTGAAGATCTGCTTTTATTTCCTTCATCTTTGCACATCCTCTCTATTTTACAGTCCACTTACCTTCCTACTCTTCTCTGCATTTTCTGCTCAAAGCTCTTTCCAACCTGCTCTACTTTCTTCTTTCTCAAGGGCGTCTTTTACAGTCATTAAAGTATTCCACACATATAAGTCTAATTTGTATGCAAAAGAACCCAGAGAAGGAGAACAATTTTTTTTTAAACCAAATTTGTCAGTGAAACTCATGATCATTAGTCACTTCTGGCCTTAAACCTTTTAGTTTCCACCATTTGAAGGCATAATTCAGAGAGAACATGACAGAATTCAAAATATGACCAAGTTTTAATTTTCAAGCTTTTGTATTTTTCCCAAAAGATTAAAGCATATGAAATTTGCAAACTTCACTTACAGTCCATGAATTTTAATAAGAGTGGACCTCTGATATTAACACAAATACTTGAGACTTATAAAAAACATTCATAAGTGCATATTTTAATATACTTTATTTGCCTGATTAGCAAGACATGGCAAATCGCTTTTCAAGTAGCATTGCATCTGAGTTAAGTTTCTTCAGAACATTTTTTTAAATTGTAAGTAGGCAAATTTTAGATGAATAACCTGAAGTTACTTTCCTACAAAAAAGAAATCTGCAACTATAAAGTAATATGAAAATTTCTCTCTCTCTCTGAGTGAATTAACTACCTGCTTCCTCTTCTGTCCTTCTTCATATTTTGTGCAGCCTCTAAAAGGCTTTAATTTGAAATGGATATTCAGCCAGAACAGTAAAAAGGGTACAGAACGTGACATCGGCAGAGACTCATCTTTGGTCATCAGCAATTATTTTTATGAAAGCTGCCAAACGGGAGCTGGGGATAATTGGCCGCGGCCCCCTTCACAGGAACATACATTTCCCTAATTGTGTATAATTGTGAAGTGAATTCTTGGCGTGGAGGATGGAGGTAATTGCAGAGGGCCGCTGCATTTGTCCTGACCGCTGAAGGAGCCCCTCAACCATTCATAGGGGCCTCTCAGAGCACAATGGAAACACACACAGACCGAAGCACATTTAAGAGTAGAAACATCACTGCAACTGTTCAGATACACACAAGCACATACAAGTACATGCACACCTGTTAGCATGCACACACATCCATTACTGTTCATTAGCTGACCAAACCTGCTTTCTATCCATAAGTTTCTCAAGCTCTAAAAAGCATGTTAAACCTAATTTTTTATTAGGAAATTCAAAAGTGAGCTTCAAAAACAATGAATATCTATATTAACATCCAGAAACCACTTTCTGCATTCTTGTTGGTTGTGCAGGAGGCCCCACTTCTGCTTTTCAAAGACACATTTGTGCATCTGTTTGAAATCATTTTCATGTACGAATGTAAATGTTGAACATCTTATTTGGATTTAAAGTGACAGAGGCCCTAAAACAGCTCATTCTGAAAGGAGTTCAAAATAGGAAGAACTGACCAGATTGAAATGTCATTTTCTAAGAATGAGTTTGCACAAAAAAAAAAATGTAATGAACATATTTATATCACCCATAGATATAGTCTAATCATAACAGGTCACCTTTAAGGTCCAATACACAAACACATCCCTCTCAAAATAGAAACCTCTCAAAAATGTAAGAAAAGACAAAGTTAAACAAAAACAATTGAAAGACCTTGTAGAAGATTTTAATAACTATGAGTTAGTACCTCTCTATAAGGAATGACACAATAACTGCTTAGAGATGAAAATATGAAGAAATTCAGACTCCATGAGTAGTTTTGTACATTACTAATACATTATAGTAATGATTTGCTGATTTATTGAAACAACCGTTTCTTTATTTTTTCAGCTCCTACCAGCTTGTTGTGAAGGAAGAGAGGAAGTCTAAAAGTCGGCGTGCCGCCTCTGAAGCTCCGGAGTGCTTTTCTGCCCCGTTCAGCTTCCGTAACGCCTCCATCCTCAACTCTGCGTACTACATGGCTGCTGATCTTCCACCGTCCAGTCTCACGGTGGTTCAGCCTTTCACAGTGGGAGACAACAAGAGCTACGGCGGCTTCTGGAACCCTCCACTGTCACCGGCCAAGAGCTACAGCATCTACTTCCAGGCTATGAGCAGAGCCAATGGGGTGAGT
Source organism: Alfaro cultratus (assembly GCA_903066825.1). Taxonomy (NCBI): domain Eukaryota; kingdom Metazoa; phylum Chordata; class Actinopteri; order Cyprinodontiformes; family Poeciliidae; genus Alfaro; species Alfaro cultratus. The sequence goes on along the minus strand of CAEFZX010011994.1, from coordinate 36,241 downwards.
CTGGACTTGTTGGATTCAGTAGTAAGCTGAGAATTGAGGCCCTATTTTTCCTTGCAAGATTTAAAACAAATTTGTCATTTAACTGGAAAATTTTGTCTATAATTCAGACCAAAACATAAAAATGTGGAGAACTTGAGTTCAGTGAGTTCACATAAGCAGATTAGCACTTCTGCTAATATGTTTATGTGCTAATTTCAGGTCTATTTTTTTTTTTGTGTAGTTCTTAAGCATTGCTGCAAACTTTGAAAACATTTAGCATAATTAGCTTCCCCTAAATTAACTTTTCTATATTATTTTCAAAGCTCTAATTTACCATGTTGTTTTGAAAAATTTCAGTGGAATAAAGTTCACCATCTGTGTTAAAGTTTTGGTTGTTGACGATTATATTCATACTCCTATTTTGAAGTTCAGTTTCCTCATATTCTCCACCCATGATGCAGTTCAGAAATGTTTCTTCTGTACCCAGAACGCAAAGCTGTATAACTGCAGCCTGCAGTTCTTCAGTAAAAGTTTGAAATCTATAGATGTTCTGCCTACTTTCTGACGGAAGCCCTTTTGGGTCAATTAGGCAAAATTATTCAGCAGAGTTAGCAACACTACACTGTAAAACTGGAAACAGGAATAAAAAATTAATTCCAAAGAATCACCTGATGCACAATAATACAGGCAGATATGCAATAGCAAATTGGATCTTGTTGAAGTTGATGTATTATGTTGTGGCACATGTGATGTCATCAACTCCAACATTGATGAATTTAGCGCTTCAGCATTAGCTCCAGATAAATACTATGGTGGTATAATGTTTAAGCATTAGCAGAACTAATGTTCATGTTTACTGCTTGGAGTTAACATTTTAAACAGCAGGATTACCACACATGCTGTATCAAAACATTTCAGACTGATCTATTTTCTCATATTAGCTGATTATCAAATAATTTCACAAGAGGGGGAATGGATATGATCTCTAAATGTTTAGGAAGTTGTTTAAGCGCCACTCTCAATATATTGTTGTGCAAACTGTAAAATAGTCAACAAGACTGAAAAGTAACTTTCATAGTTACTCTTTTTCTTTAGTCTTTTATGAATAAGAAAGAAAATGAGAAATCCTTCAGTTTCGAATCAGTTGAGATTACTCATACAGTTCTGATTTGCAGCAAAATTTAGTCTCTAAGCACTTTTCAAAAAACATCCAATTTGTACACACAGGTAGTTATTTCAATCAAATCCCATAGATGGATTCACTGTCAATTACATACATTCTGATTAAATCCTAGAAAAAATCTGCAGCTCAAGTCAGTTTATTATTCAAGTTGAAAAAAAGTTTTCTACTAAAGGAAATTCATCTGATGTTATCAAGTCATTAACTTTGCAACCTTATTGAGCATCTAGCAGCATTGGATAGCTGGTTAAATTAATTAATTAACTCTGCATCAATGCATCATAGTGACCAGGCTTTTTTTTTATTTTACTGGTTAAATGAAGGTATGAAAATACAACTTAAAGAAACATTTTATATATATTTTACAGACCTGAAAATAACTAAAAAAAAATGCAATACATTAAAAAGACATTAAAAGAATATTTATACCTGCAGGAAACTAAGAATTTATTTATTTTATAAGGAAGATAATAAATACACCACCTTAGTATCCCAGATTTTTCCAAAGTGGCTAATTTTCAGCTGTAGTTCCCCAGCAGGTTGATGGAAAGAATTAAAAATAATTATAATGAATGATTTATGACAGTTTCAATGTTTAGCTAAAAGTAGTGTAACTGACAATAAACATTTTTAATAAAATAAAAAGAAATAAATACATGAAAAAACATTATTTAAAAAATGTTTAGATACAATTGTTATCTAATAGCCATTGCATAAGTGATTTCCTAAAACTGTTTGATGATGTAATATTTCTTAAATTTAATGCTAATGTGTCCCAAGACTTGGAATTATTCCCAAACTGAAAATGTCAACTGCCAGAAAGAATTAGTTTTAAATGGTATTTTATAGTTTTACAAAGTAGCAGCTTCCACAACTTCATTAAATGTCTCTTGGTTTAAAAAAACAACTTACTATGCAGTTTCAAGGCTTTAAAAGCCTCATTAAAAGTTGTCATACTATCAGTTTTTTAGGAGTGTCATTTCCACACCCATATGAGGTTATAGTTGACAAATATAATTAGAAAATAATTATACTTCTCTAAAACTTCAGTTTTAAGGAACAAAACTGAAGTTTTTCTTGTGCTGCCCCTTTTTTAATTCATTAATTTCCCCATCTACTGATACTAACTCCCCCACCTGTCTCCTCCTCAGAAGTATTTCAAGGCTCTAACTTGGCTTTTTGAATTTCTATCATAATTTAAACCCCTGTGAGACCCGTTTTAATTTTCCACTGCCGTAACCACGGTAACTCGGTGCGCGGAGAGCAATGCCCGGTGAGTTGGCCAGCGCCGTGGTGCAATATCCTCCTTCAGACGGCAGAGTTCCCACAATGCACTCATACAGAGACGGACAATGTGGGAGAGAGTGTGTTGGTTCCCGCTTGACTGAGCCACTGTGAGCGGATGCATTTAGGCGCTGAGTGCTTCTGCTCGTGTTCAGACCTTAAATCCGGTCACTTTGGGGTTCCATATTTGATTGGATCGCAGTCAATCCAATCAGCGTTAGATTTGTCCGGATCATGGAGTGGAAAATTGTGGGTGTGCTGGGAGGGTGGTAGTGGAAAAAGTAAATAGAAATATAAGTGGACCTGTTCAGCCACCATAACCCAGATGATTTGATGGGGAAGTCAGACTTAGAAAATAGGCGCCCAGTTGGATTATTCATGACTGTATTTATGTATTCTGGCCATGTTCTCATTCCCAGATTGAAACTGTTGCTGTTATTTTCCTGAACTCAGAGATACAACTCTGACCAGGTTTTATTTTCCGTTTCCCAGCCGCTGGGCCTCCTGTGGGCGCGACGATGAGTGTATTTAAATTCTTTAGCCTAAAGCTGTAGTCTCTTCACTATAGCTGCAGAAAGGTCAGAGGTCATATTTGTCAATCAAGGATTTACCTTATCCGCTCCTCTCACAAAGTGCATTTATTTCATTTGTTGTTCTGTCAGTCACATTCGCAGGAGTCGGTGTCACTTTTCCCTGCAGCTGCAGATGTTTTCTTATTTTCCTCATTTGCATCTAACAAGACTATGTTGGTGTGTCAGAGTTTGATCCTATGGATGAAACTGCTTCTCATTCCCTGCCAGTCTCGGATAATCCTGCTATTTTATTTTTCCTCTCCTCCGACATCCACCTGTCCATCAAAACAAGTGCCACACCTTCCTCTGTCTTTCATTTTCTGCCACCACCTCTCAGGAGAACATTTAGGAGGAATTGTTCCCTCAATCCGCCCACTCTCCAGCTCTACAGCGCTGCTGCTTCTGACAGAAAAAACATCGTTACGGTTTTTCTTGTGTAGTATTTTATCATTCTCCACCTTCAAACCAGTAGAATGTTTGGCTCTTTTCTCATTTATTTCTTCATCCTCTTCTTTATCCACTCCTTTTTCTGTATTCTTTGCTGTTATATATTTTTTCTTTTGTTTCAGTTTTTTAAATCCCTCCTGGACTGTACTTTTTTCTTATTCCTCCCACGAATGTCCTCCCACTTTGTTTTTTTGTCCATTTTTTTCTCTTGTCATCACCTTCGCTCACATCGTTCCCTTTCAATTCTGTCCTGCTAATAATATCCCCCCTTTTATCTTGTCACCATGTTGAATCAAACATAAACAATCCTTTTTGTTGGTACCAGAAAAAATCCTGCAAAAACTTGATTTTGCATAATTTAGGCAGCTCAAGCAATGAGTTTAATTGTGGGAATTTGTTCAGGCTCGTCTAAATTTAACATTTAAATACCTTCCTTTGGAAATGACTTACATTTAAAACTGAAAGCCACTGAAATATCAGTTAAGTAGTTTAAACATTTTTGGTTTGGGTTAAAATTTTAATTTTGATGTTACAATACAGTTTGTGATTTTACTCAAAGTAAGGGGAAAACCAACACAACAAATAAAGTTTAAGATACTCAAATTATATTTAATAAAAACAGCTAATTGCAAAATTTTTCTAACTGTATACAACTCAAAGTTTATGAAGGGTTTATCTACACTGAAAGTTAAAGCCAATTCAAATACAGTCACACGAGCTTATTTACATTCAACATTTAGTTAGCTAATATTTACTTATCACTTATTGCATCTAAACCTATTACTGAATTGTGAATAAATCATTTTCTTTTTTAATTTTATTTTTTTACAATAGTTAGAATCACTCAAAAAATGATAAATTATGTCTACATTTCATAATAAAGGCTCAGTAAAATGTCAGACAGGTAAACAAAATCTTTAGTTAAAAGAAGCATAAAGAAAGTAAAATTTCACTCAAAAACTGTTTTTGAACTCAGAATATTTTATTTATCGGGTGTTAATGGAAAAAGTAGGATTCTAACCCATAATATATTGTAACAGATCAGAAATTTTGGATTTAAATGGTTGGTATATTTGTTTTTTTACAAGAAAAAATAGAAATATAGTCAGTCGGATGCCAGTCTCACATCTGAACAAATAAAACAACCTACCAACGGCAGTCTCCATGTCTTTCAGTGTCATGCAATGTCTCGCGAACACACACAGGAATGGTTTGCCTCGGGCTGTAAGGAAGACAAGTGGAAGGGTTTGGGACTCTGGGATGAGGAGAGATGTGGTGGGAGGGGGTGAAACTATAACAAGTGAAGAGAGTTTATCACTTGAGGCAATAATAGAAGCAAGTCAGGGTTAAAGGAAGTAAATGCAGAGGGGAAAGTGCAGGTGGAAAAATATTGTGATGCTGTCTTGTAAACTGAAAAGCAAAACTCTTTCACAAAATGTATATTTTCTGCTTAAACGTAATCTGAGACAGAAGTTGAAACATGTGTCTTTGTTGCTTTTTATTCTTCCCTCCCAGGCTGAGCAGCTGATGCAACCTTAAAACCTAAAACTTCAGTCTCTGTCTAAAGTTGACTTTCCTCCAAGCTAAATTTACGCAGGACTTGTGTGGAGAGTTTAACTTTACCTTTTCCAGGAGACCGAGTTGCCTCATTCATTGTTTATAGTTTATGCAGTCTAAAACACTCAGATACACACAAAATAATAATAATAATAATAATAATAATAATAATAATAATAATAATAATAATAATAATAATAATATAATAATAATTGTTGTTAGTCAATCGGCCTTTCAAAGAAATTCAAAACAAAGGCAAATAAAAATAATTCATAAGCCATTGAGAAATATTATCACAGAATCAACAATTAAATGAGATGAAATCAGATCAGAAGAAAAAATGAAATGAAAAACAAAGATTCAAATTAATTTACTTATTGTGAGGCAATAAGTAAATTGCCTTACAAAGGTTTCAGATATCAGATATTATAGTTTTCGATTATTCTCTTTTAATTCCCTCAAAGGAAGAAAGAAAAAGGTAAAATACACAACCGTAGTGATTTATTTTAAACTAGTGAGAATAAGTCACCTTAGTGTAATTTGTAAATTCAAGCAATGCTTTCAAGTGAGCTTGATAAATTCTCAGTAAAACTACAATATAAAAAAATGAGAACCAAACTAACTTTTTAACTGTAGGGGTGCATTCGCATCAGGCCTATTCAGTCCGCTTTAATTAACCCCAGACGGTTCGTTTGGTGAGGTGTGAACACGTAATCAAACTCTGTTGTCAACCAAAAAAAAGTCTGTGTTTGGCTGGTGCGGTTCTAATTCATTTGTGAAGGCCAAGACTTGTCAAAAGCAGTAAATGAGCAACAGCGCAGGGCATTCTGGGTAAATGCAACCAAAACCAACAAGGCTAGTGGGAGAAAGAGATGTCTAACCACTAAAATCTGACACTATGCCATTTCTTATTCAGTCTCCATGATCAGTGCTGATTTGTTTTTCTGGAAGTTGTTGCTTGAAAATCCAATCTTTATTTTCAGGGTAACGTATTTACTCTTAAACAATTTAAAAACTCACTGTGATGTTGCTTTGTTGTGTGTGAACTTTGATTTTTGGGCTTGTTTGTTGATTTTTGGCAGCTTGTTTAAGGCAGAGACCTTTAGTTTGTATAGATCAGTTTAAAATGAATAAAAAGGATGTGCAATCCCCAAAACATTATAGGCCTGGGCACCGGAATAGTTCACCAAATATTTTACAAATGATTTTTATATTGTGTGACTGTCTCCAATGTGAAATGAAAGTGAAAAAGTCCTAAAAACCTAACCACTCTAGTAAGAGCCACTTATGTTCCAAAAGAACAGTTAATGTTGTCAAAATCCACAGTTACCTGCCACCAAGTTACAAATGTGGTTAGAATCAAAGTGTGCACAAAATAACACCACACATGAATAAGATTACTCCAATGGGTTTGTGCACAACACAGCTCACAGGATGGTAATAGTTATACTTTAATGCTGAGATTCATAAAAATAAAAGGAAATTAAAATTTATGGAAACGTGAAGCATTTTCTTTGAGCCACTTGTGCACAATCAGTAAATTTCAAACCAGACCAAAGCGCCGGTTAAATGGACGAAACACAGGAAGTGAATTTCAGCGGTAGATGAAGAGGTATTTGGGGAGGAAAATGCTGCACAGTTGGAATTGTTGAAGAGGAAGGATTGCGGAGGAGGAAGAGGACAAAGAAATTGGGCAAGAAATGGCAGAAAACAAAAGGGAACTGTGACATGCATGGAGAAACATGCTCCTCCTCGCCGCGAAGAAGCCAGCCAGACACCTTCCTTGACAAGTAAAAAGCCTCAGGGGTTGGCCAGGCTACTCCGACAATCAATGTCACTCACCCCCGCCACACACACACACTGAAACCGGGGCACACACACTAAACAAGCTTCAGAGTGCCAGTTTTGGAGTTTCCAGGAGAGAGATTTTACCTTCTGACAGTCGCTGTCAATCAAGATGCACTCAGGCTCCAAAATCTCTAAATGCACTTTTATTCTTTGTCTGTTGACAGGAGAGGAACATTCTCTTTGTAGTGCTTAGAGGCTTTTGCTCTCATTCGAGCAGTGTACATTGCTGTAAAAAAACTGATAATTGTGTGGAGCTTTTATGAATTTTAATGAGCTTGAATGAGGTTTTCAAAGTTTTGACATAAAAATAGATTTTAATTAAATCCTTTGTTGAGAACCAATGAAAGGCAAATGAAGATGGTTACATTCCTGACTTTGGTTGCATGAAGTCACCAACTGAACTCTAATTGGATATATCCTCATGCCAGTCAGGCACAAGTGGAAAACTCTGAAATAAACAATATGAGGAAGATGGAAATATTGAGCTGCATCTCCGAAACAAATTTAGTGTTATGCTTGAAAAAGTCCTCCATCCTGAAACATGCACTATGTCTTTTATCTCTCATAGTAGTGAAATATACATCTAATACTAGTAAATATTGCTTGGCAACCAAAGCAGCAAATAATATCGGATGTTATCGGCCCAAATTTTCACATCAGTGTTTCCTCACAAAACAGCAAAATGTCCAAAGTAATGGAGACTTGAGCTGATCCTTTTCTCTTTGCGACCAATAATAGAAAAATAAAACTGCTGTTGAAGTACAAATTTTTTTAAACAAATTTATCTATAAACATAATGTCTGTATATAATCTGCTCAAAAAAGGAAAAATAGTCTTGAAGTATTAATTTCTAACCGTGTTTTAGTTCAAATTCTCTCGTCTAATTTGATCTAAATTAAAAGATAAAATTTTAACCAATTTTAAAAACTTAAATTTACTAAAACATAGATCATATTCCAACTTATTTCAGTTGTTAAATCACAATTAAGTTGATAAAAAAAATCTAATGCATTTTTTCTTTGAATGTAGATAAAATAATATTCTAGTTCTAGAAATGTTGCTTCTATTAACTAAAATGACTTTAACCTGCATAATGTTTCACTATCCAACTAAACATCATTTCACATTAAAGTCTGATTATTTTTGACTTAACTAATCCATTTAATGGCCAAATCAAACGTGCAAAAACTGAACATCTGAAGGATGTTCCACTTTCTGTTTCTCTTCCCTTCTTTCATGCAGAACTGTCAAAAGATTACATTTTCAAGAAAACCAGATGCTAATCCTGCCATGCAGACATTTTTCAGTGATGCATGTTTAGGCTTCAAATTTGAAAGATTATCATTTGATTTGCAAAAACAGATGTCTGCAAATATAAGGCAATGCTGTACATGTGTGTGGAACAGCCTGCAGCAGGTGGAATAAAGGAAGAACAGATTGATCTGAACTAAAACAGAAATAAGGCTGATCTAAAGATAATAGGTAAAACTAAAGCAAAACACACAAAACAAATTAACAAAACTACAATAAAAAACAAGCCAATGTCCTAACAGCAGGTATTTGGATTCAACTCCAGAGGGAAACCGTTTGGCAAAATGTTTCTCTACAAGAATCCCATAGTTGTTTATTAAATGGTTTAAAGATTTTCTGTCCTAAAAATAATACCAAGTCACCAGAATTGGAGTTTCAGTAAAAGAATAAAAGATTTTACAGCTGAGTACAATTCCTACATATAGTCTAGTCTCTGAAACGTTTGGCAGTGCAACATTTAAAGTTAAGAATATTCAATAGTAGTAGTTATAATACTGATAACCCACAGAAAGCTTTTCCAGAGCTTTTCTGTATATTCCCAGACTAGTTGACAGGAAGGTTAATTTGCAACATAAATGAATGAACTCTGAGACCAAACTGGAATATTTGAACCTCATTGGACTTGTATGTTAAAGAAGCAGCAGTGGTGTGAGGGAAGAGCCTGGAGGCTCTCCTTCACCTATCAGTGCTGCAGTAGAACTAGAGGGAGCAGCAGTGGTGTGAGGGAAGAGCCTTGAGGCTCTCCTTCACCTATCAGTGCTGCAGTAGAACTAGAGGGAGCAGCAGTGGCGTGAGGGAAGAGCCTTGAGGCTCTCCTTCACCTATCAGTGCTGCAGTAGAACTAGAGGGAGCATTTGTAACACATAATTCTGAGAAATGTGCCGTTAAAAGGAGCAAAGTAGATGAATGGAAAGTTTACTCAGCGTGCAAAAAATACAAAAAAAATGTTTGGTTTGAAACTTTAATGTGTTAATTTCTCGACTTATTGGAGTATTTGAATTTTTCTATGTGATAGATCTCAACTTGTGTGTTTTTTTTTCTTCACAGGAAACCAAAATCAACTGCGTCCGTCTGGCTCGCAAAGGTATGAGCACCCTTCCATTGATACGTAGAAACATTAAAGTATTATTTTAATTATTCCAGTGATCATGTTGTAGTTTTATCATGTCAACCTGTAGGAGTTAGTTAGAAGAGACAAACACTCACACACTGCAGAAAAAGGCCAACTATTCACCACCATGTGATCCTGCATGCTTTTCTTCTGCAGCATCTCTGTCCATCTCTTCTGCTCCAATGTTTCTCACACTCTGCTCCTTTTCCTGTATCCGGCTCTCCCTCTGTCATCTCATGCCACATCCGTGTTGATCACCAGTGTTTAAAGATCAGAGCCGGAGTAGACTGTTCGATCAGCTTCATCAGACCCAGTGGACGGATGCTGAAGCGTTTCTCATTCCACCTCATTCTGCCTGGCTCTCTCCGTGTCTCAAATCTTTATTTGCTGCTCATATTTTGCAGATACACCCATTTGTGTGCTGGGCAGTGTGCTTTGGAAGCTTTTCAGCTTGCTATTGATTTTTCTCACCTTCTGTTTTTTTCTATCCCATTTTTCATCTGCATCAAGCATTGATTTGATTTTTCCACATTTTCAATCTGTTTCTGTCTCATCCACAGTACATCAAGGCTTTATTACTCATTTGTGCACATTTCTTTCTCTTATAGCTTTTTTCTTCATCTATCATACCAAAATTGTTTTTTTTGTTTGTTTTGGTTAGGTTATAGATAATATAATGGGTGTGTAGACGCTGACTGTCTGCATGTTTGTGTTTATCAGATAAGACATTATTTTTAATTTGTGGCTCTCTTCAAAACACAAATGGCAAACTTTTCTTTTTAACATTTAAAATAGTTAATTTTCAAAAATTCAAGTCCACATCTAATTTACAAGGACTTGAAAGTTTTAAAGTGGGACCTGATGAGTGGCAGTGCAGATGGATCATTTTGAGGAAGCTTAGAGCTGTTCAGTGAAAAATGCAGTCTGTCTTTTTACTCCAATCAGAGAATTTTGCAAGATGAGAAAAAAATTACAAGCAGCAATTTTGATTAGAATTATTCTTCACACTTTTTAGAATAAATAACAGGAAAAATTAAGTTTAATTCAGTTTTATCTATATAATTCAAATTCCTCCGACAAATGATGTGAAGGCACTTTAGCCAAATAGGCCAAATTTATTTCCAGTAATTTGCAGTCCAGATCGGTCCATATTCATTCAGTTTATTCCACTACAAATTAATGCATTACAGTTCATATTCTGTGAAATATGCAGTTCCAACTATCTCAAAGGTGGCTCTCTGAGTACAAATGTTTTGTCACATGGGCCAAACTTATAGAGTCAAAAGTAGCTGCGTGGCAAAAAACAAAAAAGAAAACTACAATCAAGCACATAGTTTTTTCTTTCTTTCTTTTTTTTGTATAAAAGGGATGTTATTCAAAACTTTAAAAGGATTTACTGTAATAAAAGAAAAGCATGTTATCTTCAAATTCTTTTGGGCTTGAGTGAACAAATCTATGTTCAGCTTTAAGAGCAGAAAACGTTTGCTATACTTATCAAAGTTTAATAAATTAAATGAAAGCTGATTTTAGTGCAGCAAAGTGAGATTTTCAGAAAAAAGTTCACTTTGCTATAAAATGTATTTGGTTTTTATTGTAAAAACCAAATGCTTTTGACTTAACATTTTCCATTGTAAGAAAAAATATCTGTATTATCTTTACCTGGATCGCAGGTAAAAAGTCTCTGTCTGCATCAACCACCTGGGCTGGACGGGCCAAACTTGTATCATTCTTTAATTGCAATTGGGGACTGCACAAAATCAGTCCAAGGACCACAAATGGTCCCCGGACCACACTTTGGACACCTCAGCTATAAAGAAATCTGCAAACTGATTGTCAGAGAAATACTTTAGCAGCTATGTGATGACAGTGAAGAGGAACAACCACCAACCCGGTAAACCTGCAGCAAAAAAAAGAAAATAGAAGTTTTTTCTTCAAGATAATTTGGTGATTTAACAGAAAAGCAGTGAAGAGAGGTTCAAGTTGGAGACATGCACTATATCTGATCTCTTCTTCTAATTTTCATCTAAACTCTTCCTGCATGATGAGACAAAATATTTTAAAGAATATTTTTAAACATATTTATTACCAAAAAGCAACAGTTAAAAGTACTAAATACAGGAACATTTGTTTCTGAGGCATTCTAGAACAGAACAGTTTGGAGCTGAACAGAAATTCAGCTTTATTTGTCCAGCTGTAAAAAAGCTGGATAAATATTCAGGGTCTTGATGACAGACATCGTCTGTAATAACTGCTATGTGTAGACAAGCAACACAACAGATGCTTGAGATTCCCAGCAGCTGCGTTTGAACTCAACGTTTTCTACCGTAAAGAACTGAAAACGCCTCTTTATTTCCACATTTCTGTTTTTGAGTTTCCTCTAACAGGAAGTTTGTGTTCAGGATCTTTTCAGAGAACGTCTGAGGTTTCGGGACCCATAAAATCCACCTCTGTTTTCTCGGTCCAGTCCTGTATTAGTCCAAAATATTGATCTCTACAAAATTTTACTTCTCTGTAACAGACATTTTCTTTGAGTTTTGCCGAAACATTCACCCACTAGTGTTTCAGTTGAATAGTCTGCTGTGGACGAGATGAGTCAGATATGGAAATTAGTTCATTTCACTGCAGCAGACGCACATTTTATAAGCAGGATATTTGAAGCAGTGATGGCATAGTTACTTTGAAAAAGTAACTTTAATCGGATTACTGATTACTCCTTGAAAAAGTAACTTAGTTAGATTACTGACTACTTGATTTGGAAAGTAACTAAGTTACATTAAAAGTAACTTTTTAGTTACTTTCAGCAGCTGCTAACAACAACGCTCCACCACCTGTGAAAATGACATTGATCTTTGCCAAAACTTNAATTGTAAGTTATTTTATAATGGTAACATCAACAATGTGTCTCCACTTTTAAGGTTGAACTGAAGAGGAGATTTTTTTAATGGTTACAACAGTACAAAAAACCCCAACAAAAACAACTTAATAATTTGTGTGTGTTTTTGTGTGCTCCACTGTTGTCTGGAAAACTCTAAGAAGGATTTTAAAGCCCCCATCCCGGCCCCCAGCCTCCAGGTTGTGCGTTACGGCCCTGGGTTTGGTGTCACAGCGCAGAGCCCCTCCTGCGGCTCCACAACTCAGATGGCTGCACAGATTTCTGACACTTATCTTACTATTAATGATTATTATGGCGTTTAGTTGCACAACTTTACGGACTCGTTCATTCGTGGCTGTTTTCACGTTTATTGCGCTGTTCAGATTAGTCTCGATGTTTGCAGTTTTCTGGAGAGCAAAGCGAAGCTCGACGTCATTCAGAGGTAAAATATTAACTTAACATTAACAAAGACACAGCGGGACGGATCATCCGGGAAATGATGGACAGGGAGATTCTGACTAAAACTACCTTAATGACGGACAAATTCTGGGGTTTATTATGAGTCTCTGCTTATTTCCAGGCCCAAATGAGAAACTTCACGTTCAAAACCCAGTCCAAAAAGGCGCAACCCGCAACTCATTCAATTTGCAAGCGACTTTAAAAATTTTTTTTTAAAAAGCCCAAAGCCGCTTATAATAATCGGACTTGGCAACAGAAACTCTAAATAGTTCCTGTTTTTCCACCAACAAAATGTGCATCTCCCTCCATTGTTTACATTCTGTCACTGCTGATAATGTCGCATAGAGACGTCGGTCACTGACAAGACGGGTAGAGGAAATACAATTAAATAACAAAAGAAGATAGTAACGCAAAGTGATTTCGATAAGTAACTGTAGTCTGACTACTGGATTTGAAATAGCAACGCCTTAGATTACTAGTTACTGAAAAAAGTGGTCCGACGTCAGTAACGCGTTACTGACAACACTGATTTGAAGTTAGATGGCATATAAGAAATCCAATGTTCAAGAGCTTTAATTTCTTTAGAAGTAGCAATGCTTCACTTGCAGGAGCATTTCAAACTTTAATGAAAATCATCACAAATCAAGGCCTTTGACTGTAAAACTGTAAATGAAACATGTGCTGTCTGGTTATTAGGTCTGGGATTCAGTGGACTTGGATTTGCTGTACTCACATTATCAAAACATGTTTTGTCTGTATAGCCTGAGGCTGAATTGAACCTTGAGATATTTTTTTCTTACTACCTCAGCAGATTTTTGAAAGTTTAAAGGATATTTAGATACATTTTTTACTTTAAACTGAAGGATATTTTAAATCTGTCATTAGAAAAACTTTCTCATGATTTAAAACTTTTGATTTATCTGTAGTAAAATAAATAGTCAGTTCATTACACAGCAGCTCAACTGAAAACAGAAACTAATAACAATCGAACTGCAGGTAATATTAACTTTAGACACAGAATGACTCAACATCACAAACTCTAAACCCTATCCTGTCGGGTTTAGACAGGATTGATTTTCCTGTCTAAACCCGGAAAATCAGTCCGGGTTTAGACTGATTGATTTGATGGATTTTCTCTGATTGATTTTCTCCAGATGCTGTTGCATCTGTAGTTTATCCTACTACATATTTGCAGGCATTTACTTAAATGGGAACGAAAAACCTTGAAGAAATCATCCGCATCTGGCTGCATTAGATCCTTGTTTAATGTTAGAAGTCTGACCTTGCTTTAGAAGAGGACTGATCCATAATTTGATATGAAATTAATATGCATCAGTAAAAGAGGCACAGAAATTTGTGTGCTTAATATTTAGCATGTAGGGAAACTGTCTCTGAACAGCTGTCCTGTTTTCCTTCTCGCCATCCTGACTAAGAGATGACATAACTCAGAGTTTTACTTCCCCCTCATCAGCCCATAAAGAGTCTGAATTTAAATCTTTCTCTCAAATGCATTTGAGAGAAATACAAAGTTGTCATTTTTATGGCTACAGACGTTTTCACTCCCTGAAATAGACAAACATGTTTTGACAGCAGGTTTGGCAAATCCACCTGAAGAAACTGAGGTTTTTCAGCTTCATAAGGAACAAATATCTAAGAAACATGACTGTTAAATTCTTATTTGAACTGAGAATTAAGTAAAACAAGTAAGTCCTTAAAAATTTACAGTCTGATTTAAAAAAATTAATTGAGGGAAACAAACATTGTGATGTACAAGGAGCTGCACCAGAGCTCAGGAGTGACTGCAGGCCAGCAAACACAAAATATGCCTCATGGATCCAAAATTGAGCTTTTGATGGGACCTACTGTTTACGACAGGTTAGTTCCTTTATGTAACCACTGCACTGCAAAAAACAAGTATTTGGGTTTAGTTTCTAGTGCAAATATTTTAGTACATGTGAAATAAAACAAAGCTAACTTAGAAGTACCTTTTTCGCAAGACATGTGTTTTAAGTCAGTAAATTAATATTGATAAAAAAGTACTTCTTCCACTGGCAGATAATGTGACTACAACAACATATTTTTCCCATGTTATAAATGAAATATTCTGTCTGCGTAACCAGTACGTTTTATTAATATCCATGAATTACTGACAATCTAATGTATGTTACTGAAAAGCTGCTTGTAAGTTAGTTGTCTCTTATTTTGAGTAAACTGAGATATTTGCACTAGAAACTAAAGAAAATGACTTGGTAAGATTTAGTGTTTTTGCAGTGGTTTCAACATTAGTCCACTTTAATGGTTTTACCTCCTGTGCAATAAATATTGTTCAATCTCCGATTTGAATTTGAATAATTATCTCTTCTGTAAAAATGAAAACTGTTTACCAACAGAAACCTGATTTTTTTTTTCTCTGAGTTGCCACAAAGTGTTTTTTTTTGTTTTTTTTTTACCATCTCTTTCTTTCCTCCATTTTCTTGTCCCTTTGTTTCTGTTGACCCGTCAGCCCAGGCTGACTCTTGACCGACTCCGATGTTAACTCCTAACACCACATCTGCATTCGCTGTCAGCTCTTTACTAAATAGGCATATTCGACACATCTGTCAGGCCGCCTCCTGGTAATAAGCCACTCAAATTGCTCATTGACAGTTTTTTTTCTTGGCAAACAGACCAGTCATATCCCAGCTAAATGCTATTGATTTCATTGTGTTAGTACCATCTCTCACCGCTGCAGTTTCTCTCCTTAGACAGATCAAAGCAGGGAGATCTAATGAAACTGATAAATAAAACGATACATCTTTTTTCTTAGACTTTTTTCTTCTTTCTTTTCCTTTTTTTTGTTGTTGTTTGTTTTTCTCTCTTCCCTCTCTCTCTCATGCTTTCCGGCGGGGACGTGCGGCCCTTGGCCTTAGTGGTAATAGGTAGGGGACAAATAACAACGCCGTACATTCTAGTCATCCCAAGCGAAGGTGATTATTTCTTTATAGGCAGAATATCTTCTTCCCTATGTTATGTCACAGCACAACCATAAACACGACACAAAACAATAATTCATTTTGGTTGTTTCCTGCCCTACACCTCCTCCACTTTATCCCTCTGTTTCCTAATTTGTCTTGGTTTTTCATTTTTTGGGGCTCCTTGGTTGTTGTTCCTCCTCATCTTCATCTTACTGCATTCGTTTGCATGTCTGCTCTGCTTCGGATGTTGCTGGCTGTGGTTGAACCTCAACTCTGTCTTGCATGTAAGCCCACATACTCCAGTGAAGCTATGCTACACAGATGACAGTCTACTGATTGCGATGGAATCACAGAAGTGTTGGTATTTGTTTCATCTAATAAAAAATGTTTCATTTGAAAGTGAGCAAACACCAAAGATCGCCTCCATAAAAGATTAAACTCTATAATTTCATATTACATAAGTGGACAGTTTAAACAACCATCCGCAGCCTAATTGCCCGTATTTTGTGTCCGAATTCAACTAAGGCCAACTGAATACGTGATGAAACAGCAAGGGATGATGGCAGCACTAAGCTCTCATTTACATAAAAATGAAAACCTTTTTTCACGGTACCATTCAGCTCATTGTTAGTTTTCTGCTTTCGTTTTACTCTTAGACCTTTTCCCTGACTCTTTATGAATGCTAAATACCTGTTTTTCCTGCTGCATGTCAAGTATAGACATTAAAATCTGTGGAAAATGGAAGTGCAAGATGACTGTGTAAACTCTGAAATAAAACTGGTGTTTAGTGTTGGATGCATTATATCCTTTGAAAGAAACATTTAACTGAGCATCAGAATGTCTATAGAAGCCTACTGGCAACTCAACATTTTACCAAAAGACATTTGAATGGTTAGTAATGTTAGTTAAAAGTCTGTTATTTAACTTTAAGTACTGCTGCTGCATTAGCTTCATATTTAGTTTTATTGGTAAGGCCTGTGGTGACCAAACATCTTTTTTTCACACTCTGTCCTGGGCATCTCTGGTGATTTCATTGATTGATGAAAATGTCAGAATTTTCATTGTTTTTTTTAGAGCATCAGTTGGTAAATAAAGCGATGGACATAAAACCAGTTTAAACCTAAATGCTAAGTGTGCCAGGTAGCATGTGGCATCACCGCACTTTAAGATAAAGTTTCTATAGTAAAACATTCAAAAAGCCTTTAAATGCGGTTGGCCTATAAATCAATAACAATATAGATGATGATGGACACATGAGCAATAATATCAAAACATAATATGTCTGATAGAATATTCAATAATTTCCCTGAAGTCTGATCCAGTGCCGCACAGCATTCTGGGAGATGCCAGCCGTGGAAAGGCTTTAGTTAAGCTAAGTCACTCTTTGGTTACCTAGCAACAACTTGCTGAGTAACTTGGACAGCAGCAGTTTCAGGTTTGGCTGCTGTGCCTCATAACTTAAAAATAAACAATAACGGCGTTGAGTTGCCATGCCACTGGGTTATTTTAGACATTAGAAACAAAAAAAAAAAGATCAATTATTGATACTGACCAACATGAAACACTTATAGTGTGATCAGTGTCCACCATTAAAGCTGAATCTGTGATTTTTAAAACATGTCAGTTCTGTTTTAAAATTCAGTGGTATATTTCAGCTGTGCTTAGTTCTGTAAGGTACAGCTGATCTCTGGAGCGCCAGAGTGAACCAAGCCCATTGTACTCTATAGGGATGTCTGCATAAAGTGTTATGCAAATTTCATCAACAGTGTGTGAAGTATTGCAAGGACAAGCCATGGCACATCGTTTCTGACAGCCATTTGTTTTGATGTATTTTCCATATGGTTGCTTTCAACACTGTGGGAGGAGAAGCAAACTAAAAACTGACTGAAATGGAAAGATAAAAAGAAATGCCATTAGAGTGCTTCAGCGCTCCAGCATCGGCGTGCTGAATGAGGAATAGGATTTCTACGTCGATGGTGAATGTATGACCTTTTGACACATCAAGCACACTTCTTATAAACACGTTGGTTTTTTTGTGTCAGTTTCAATTGCTGTTGCCATTAGTCCCCAGGTCGGTTCTAATTGGTTCTGTACAGAGTCATGTTGTAACTGACTCCGCTGCTCTGCAATACTGATGCAACAGGTTGCTTGCCATCAGCATTTGTTTAAGGTCGACTCGGAGATGTGACTGCAGTTTAAACCTGATGTCTGATTTGTTTGGTTTGACTCACGGTACACCTTATTCTCATCTCTCTTTTTTCATAAATAATGACAATGTGCTTCTTGCTTCCTCCCTAGTAAGTCAGGTTGCCCTCTAAATTTGCAGCAGATTGAGTCAGACTCTGAAAAGGGGAGAAGATGTTTGTAGGTGAATATCGGGGGAGGATATGACATTTTAAGGGCACACTACCAACAAACAAAAGATGAAGTGCTTTTTACGTAGCTGCACAGTCAGCAAGCAACATTCAACTGAGTTTAGAGTTGACACATAAAATAGATTAAGAGAAAGGCAAACAAGAAAGACACACTCACTAAATTCTTAAGGGAAAAAGAGATGGAATGAAAAACAGCTTCAACAACAAAGACAGACTGGAAGAAACCGACATCAAAGTTCAAAATAAGAGAAAAGACGCCAGCACAGATCGACTCCTGCCCATGAATTATTGTTTTTTCCTATTTTTGTGTTCAAACAAATGCATTGCATTATTCCACCAGACAGATTGGTGAATCACCCATCTGCTCGACTGCACAAGTCTTGTGAATCTTAAAAACTTGATTGTGAAATCTTATATACCATCTGTAAATACAAAAATACATGACCGGGAAAATAAAAGCACAATGAAAAGTGAAAAATGTCTTTAAACGTTTGGACCAGAGCAGGACATTCGATGTCCTCAAAGTTCTGCAAATAAGTTCTACAAATGTCCTCTCACAGTACTGTAAAAATATGTAAAGAAACATCAACTTTGAGAATTCTCACTTTTATTCACTATTCATTAATTATTACATTGGTTTAGCATAAATACAGCCTCATGTTAGTCCATGACTTCTATTAACTGCATCACAGCGAAGCCTAATTCGAAAGTAATGTGATTTAGACTTTCTTCAAAGTAGCAACCTTTTGCTACGATTACTACTCTGCACACACTCTGCATTCTCTTGCTGAGCTTCAAGTCACCTGAAATGGTTTTCACTTCACAGGTGAGCCCTGTCAGGTTTTTCTACAATCTAATCTACAATTTTCATAGTCATGAAAATAAAGAAAACCATTTGAAAGACCAGGTGTGTCCAAACTTTTGGTCTGTACTGTACATGAGCAGAATCAATCCTGCATGTGGGGTTTCATACTGCAGAGGAGTGTTCCCGAAAAGTTTCGCTTTCAGATCTAGTTACAAAGGGTTCTGTGTCCGATCACTGGAGACGTGTAAACAAGCTGCAGCTTTGCAAAACATGTTAAGGTTTCACCGGAAACCAGCTCTGTGTGAACAGGGCCTTAAAAAAAGGATTCAGGTGAATAATGTTGTGTATTTTATGCTTTTACTAGACGCCAGGACAAGAATACTCTCTCTTTAGGATGTACAGATAGGCTAAAGCTAGCAGGCCATATGTAGCTCTGGTGGTCAATAGTTGTTTGGTCATATAAACACAGGGAGTGGATATTATAGGTCAGATAGAGCAGTGTGGTTTATTTCAGATGAATAATCTTGTTAAACACGCTAAGCCATACTAACACTAATCCACAGAGGAAGCCACCCACAGCTGGTCAAAAAACAAAGCCCCAAACTAAACATTCAATTCAGACTCATCCAGGTCACTCAAACACAGCAGGAAGAAAAAACTTACATCTACAACTTATAGCTTACATTCAGGTAAAAGATTGACTCTGTCTTCACACAAAAACTGCTCAAATTCTTAAAATAAACTTTTAATTTTACCTCATAATTTCACTAAAACTTATAAGATGGTCTCAAACGTCTCATCGTCCGACACAGACACAGGCATGCACAAAATCACACACAGCAAGACAACTCCCATTTTAATATGCTATCCTGTGGCGCTGCAGAGCATCGCTAGCTGGGAGAATCAATCTTCTCTCTATTTGGATCAGATTATGTTTTTAATATCTCTGGCTTTACCCCTAATTCCTCCCTAGTAATTTTATTGTGCTCACGAAGTGAGCGAAATAAAAACGGGATGAAAAAAACTGCAAGAAAAGAGATGTATAAGTTGAAATGATATTAGACAAATGTTCACAGGCTGGAGATGTTTCACAGGATTACTCTAAAATAGGCAGCCAGTATTGTCAAATGGAGATATTCATTTATATTTTGCATTATTAGTGTCCAGAAATAAAATATCCATCAAGCCGCGTAGTGTCATTGTTTTAAAGAATGTTTATGTGGGAGAAAAAGATAAAAATATTTTACTGATAAAAACTACGTATCAGTAAAATATTTTGTTATGTAAACATAACAAAATTCCACATTTTCAAAATGGGGTAATTGTGTGAAGAAATTTATGTAAACAGATATAAATGAAGCATTATGAATACTTTTCGGATGCACTGTTTGTGTTCAACAAGCTAAAATGAAAATGCAGAAACAAACAAGAATCTTCTGTCCAGTTCTGTAAACCATTGCAGATTCACTTAAATCTACATTAGTCTATTAATTGTGTAGCAGTTTCCGTTTTCCTGCAGTAAGTTGGTCATTCATGTGTACCGTATTCCCCTGGTGTGAGCAGACGGTCACTGGGAAGGCCAAGCCTCCGACACAGACACTGTGAAGTCTGGGGTCCACAGAGACAGCAGGAGCAATTAAACCTCTCACTTCCACATTTCATCTTCTCTCCAGGAGAAATAGTTTTAAGACTCTTTCAGGCATTAAGAGTCTCACCTCTTCTCTGTGGATCTTGCTGTAATTACAAGAAAAGCAGTTTATAAATACATAGAAATAAGAAGACTTGCACAGCATTGGCCATGTTTATTGGTCCTTTTAAAGTGGTAATCTCAAACTGGAAATTTTGCAATTGATCAGAAATATTCCTAAACCTTGTGGGAAGAGATTTCACTGAAGAGCTGAATATCCATCAAATAATGAAGTAATTGGAAATGTGTCACTTGCCAAGATTTAAGAAGCAAAAACCAATAATAAATGAATACATTACACCAACACAGTACTTAGCGGGAGCTAATGCTAAAGTGCTACATTTAACCATGTTGATATCCACCTTGTGTTAAAAAAATCATATATCATCCTCAACATGATCAAATTGGTTATTGCACACCTACCTATATGGAAAGGGATTTTTTGGAATAAACTTTCATTTATGTTTTCAGTTTTGTTAGTTGCTGAGTTTTGCTCTAATGAACATAAACAACATAAGCATCAACACAGATGTTGAAATTTATTTAATGGAAAGTTTACACAGCAGCCTAGTAAACTAGAGCTTTAGATTTTATCCAGAAAAAAATATTTACGGAAGGCTAAATGCAGTAAACATTTTCAAAATTAGCAAAAATGCTGTAGCGCTAAATGAAAAGTTATCTCCGCTATTAGTGCATTTGCACAAGGGCGCCCACTACTGGTCATTTCAATATCAGTGTGTACAATGCTCATGTTGCAAATGACTGTTTGGAGTGCAATAATTGTTTGCTAATAGTGTTATGAACTTAAATTTTCCA
This sequence comes from Alfaro cultratus, assembly GCA_903066825.1. NCBI lineage: Eukaryota > Metazoa > Chordata > Actinopteri > Cyprinodontiformes > Poeciliidae > Alfaro > Alfaro cultratus. The sequence goes on along the minus strand of CAEFZX010011994.1, from coordinate 14,984 downwards.
TGCTAACGCTACATTTAGCCAGCTGGACAGAGTTTCCCACTATTTTGGCACATTACCCAAAATACTAAAGATCACAGTAGTGGAAGCACTATTATAACTGCTTTATATATATATATATATATATATATATATATATATATATATAGTTGTATAAAGTGACAGAGTAATTTGCATTCATTTCTTGTCCCCTTGTGTAAATTACTCTTTCAGGAAGGAACACTGATATAAAATCAAAATTTGTATGGTGTATAAATGGTGTGACAGTTCCTTTTATGGACTCCGTTTAAAGCCATTGGTGGTAAGAAAGGCAGATTTATCCATAAAGTGTCACTTGTTAGCTCATTATAACAATACAGCTATAAATGAGGCTCCCCCAGCCTCCATGTTGCTCCTCCGCCAGCTGTGAATCAATCCCATTTAGCCGTGGTATTTTGCTTCAACTCAGGTCTCACCCCTTTGTAATGGACACGCTTGTATTACCTCACATCTCTCCTGTCCTGGTCATAGCGCCGTCTGAGTTCACCTGATTGGCTGAACGGCTCCCAACCTGGTCAATTGCAATGTCAAATGGAGCTGAACCCGTTGCCAGATGGGCCCCTCTGCTGTTGCATCGTGAACTGTTGAACCCAATCAGCACGTGAGGCTGTGAAGTGTGAACAAATGGGGGGTCACAGTGAAACGTGCCAGCTGATACATAATGTGGATCACTCAGGGGGGAAATTGAGCTTTAATACACCTGTGAGGTGATTACTGGGGCACAGGCTGACATGGAAATGTGAGCGCTCGTCTCCTGCATGATTGCCCAAGGCTCTCGTGTAACCGTAATGTGCTTGATGGACAACTAGGAACTTCTGGTCTCTGATTACAGAGAGGGCAACATGAAGTGGGAATGGGTGGAAAGCAGAAAGATTCACATTTTTATCCCTGCTGCTTCTCTGAAGCTGGTTGGGATACATTTAAAGCAGACAAAACGCAAACTTTAGGTTTGAGATGTCCCCATTGTTTTACTTTTGGAGGCTAAGATAAATGTAAGGCATGTACTCTTCTCTTGCAACACATGAAAAGAAGCAGATTGTTCTGAATTGTAAAATTGACTGTCTTTATGTGCTAAATCAGTGGAATTTTCTTATTTAGGACAAATTTAAATGGCAAAGCAATAAATCAGATTATTCAGTTATGAAGGGGTTGGCACATTTAAAGAAGGTACAAGAGCAAAAATGCAGAAAACTGCAGTTTATAGAGCATCTGAGAATTAGTTGTTGCTTTATTATGACCCACCATGATCTAAAAAATATTTAGCATTGTACTTAGACATGGGATTAAAAATGCACATTGAGATTCTCTTAATGTACATTTATCTGGTAACAACAGTCGCTACATTTCCATTGCAAATGTGTGCAAAACTTTGTCAATATTCCACCAATGTCGAAAAAACAATTTGGGAATTGTGGTGTTTCCATCGTTTAAGAAACGCAACTAAAATCACATGTAAATAAGTTGGTCATGACCTGGAAAAGCCAAGTGTTTTGTTGTCAACTTGCCATCCAGAAACTGCTTGCCTTATTCTTGTTGGTTGTGCAGGAGGCTCCACTTGTGCTTTTCAAAAATGTACAGTTATATAAAGTAATTGCACATCTGTTTGCAGCCATTTTCACCTGCAAGTGTAAACTTTGAGTCGGTGGGTGTGGCCAGCAACAGCTTTTTTGATTTAAAGTGACAACGCCCTAAAACTGAAGGGAGCTCAACACAATCAAAACGTAGCAGACTAAAATCTTATCATCTAAAAATGATTTTGTGCATTACATGTATTGAATGCACATTCGGACATGTGCATTCCAAAATTTAGAGACGGTCACATTCAGTTCACCTTAATGTGCTTCAGGGAAGAGGCTTTCCCCGAAGCATCATCAATGGTCAATGTGCATTTTAGGTTCAACCTTGAAATTTCACTCTGAAGTCGAGTATCTCTGACTTTTTATAGTGTATTTATATTTCAGATGTGAACTATATTAAAGTTAATAGACAAATCTCCCCAGTTTCATCGAGCCTACTGATAATTAGAAGAACCATTGTTGGTTCTAAGTAGCGCTGAACACTATTCACTCTTTCAGAGAAATACATCAAGCCCTCGATTGAAATGTCTCTGCGATCCCTTTTAAAAAACATTTTGGGTAAAGTGACATTTCTTTTTCAGCATTGAAGCATTGAAGCGTGGGACTGAGAGTGACAGATGTATTTGTCTTATATACATATTTTTTTCAAACACGTGTAAGGATGGAGAGGCCGTCTGTGAATGGTCTGTCATTGAGGGCGTTCAGGGATTTCATAAGAACATCTCATCAGTGCAGCCATTGAGGACTGCGGCAGCTATTACCAAGTGTGCCAAGGTTAGGTGCTTAAGCCGCTAGTTCAGTGTATACTGCTGCCAACCTTGTGTTGTTATTGCAGAGGGGGTGAAGATGAGAGAGACAAGGGATTAACTGAACTCCCACACAGCAGTATTACTCTATTAATCGCCTGTCTTTGTCTATCAAGGTTATAACAAGAGTCTGCTCAGTGTGAACAGGAGCATTCATGTGCACAATCACAGGCTTTTAAATAAGAGGCCTATAAAATCTTGATTTATAGTTGTTCTGCTTTTCAACTTTGTTCCTCTCTCAACTTTTTCCTTTCTCCTTGTCACTTTCTGGCCAGTCCAGTGTCAATCTTTGTAAAATACAATCCTAAAATTTCCAACAGAGGAAAACCTCTCTGACAGCTAAGCGGATACGTGGAGTTAGATGTTGTCTTTCAGAGCATTTAATCCTTTAGTCTGGCCTGCCAGATGTTCTGTTCATATTTCAGTTCATTTATCTATATTTTATTCAGTGAAGGATTTGTTGTGTTGGATGTGCTTATAAATAAAAATCTGAAATACAAAGAAAATATTTTAAGAAAGAATAATGTACCTCTTTATACCTTCCAAATAAACCATAATTGTTCTGCCTTGCAGTATCCATCGTTTGTACATCGTACCGAGTGGAGAGACAGAGATATTCTGCATAACCACAAAACAACCATCCATTTTCTTTACACCTTTGACCCCAGTGGGGTCAGGAGGCGCCGCTGCCTCTCCAGCTACGTTCTGGGCGAGAGGCGGGGTCACCTGGACAGGTCGCCAGTCTGTCGCACAAAACAACCACTTTACATTTTTTCCACATTATTGTAAGCTACAAAGAAATTGCAAACTTTCCCTCAAAACAGGTTTTATTTTCACACCAATTTAGGACTATTGTTGAACCAATTTACACTGAATGACTAAAAAACTCAGCAGCAGAAGGAAATTAAATCATTTTTGTACATTTTCTTTGGAGCTCCTTCCCTGCCTTTCTGATTATTTACCCTTTGTTTCTTTTTGACACAATGTAAACTTTTTGCATTAATGCAAATATTTCTGATCTCATACCTCATATGCTATGTCTGCTACATTTTCTTTCTTTATTTATTCATTTATTTATGTTTTTACTGTAAGTAAAGTTGGAGCTAACATATCTTATTTTTACCCACAATTTGTTTTTACTTATATTCTTTACACTCCTAAATGTCTTGGACACCCAACAAACTTTTTGGGGGTTTGTTTTGGTTAAAAGATTAACTATTTTGAAAATAAATAAAAAATTCCTTTTTGTGAGAAAGTATTTATTGTATTTAGTTTCCTTGTTTAAATAAAATTGTCTTCCTTCTCAGATGTGCATATTGAGTGGACCGTCAGTAATTAGGGAGCACAACTGTCTGCGAGTTCTTAAGACCCCGTCTGAAAATGGTCAAAACTGTTTTGATGGCTTAATCTTAGTTCACATTGTAGAAACCATCTTGGCTCTTCTGGAGAAGCCAACATCTACAGTCTTCCTTATTTACAGCTAAGCAGCACAGAGGAAAATGATTTGGTTGCCAATACCATGTCAAGTAGCACAACACCTGCACATTTTAGATATCCTCCACAAAAAATAAATAAAAAATAATCTTCAAATAGGGAAGTTTTTGCTGATTTAGGAGGGGTTCCACTCTATATTGTCTCTCTTTCATATTTTATCCTCCTGCATAACTTTCATTGCTCTTATTTAACTCTTTTTTTGAAGGAATGTTTAGTCATCTCCTCACATTGGGACTAATCATGTTGCCTTCCCTGGTAGCTGACTAATGTATGCTGTATGTTTGTGCATGAACTTGATCCTTTGTGTAAATTAATACAGCATGGACTGTGACTGTTGTTTTTGTATGTAAAAAGTATGTTTGTTTGTTTCATTGAGATTGTATTTGCTGTATTCTGCCTACCGATATGACGTTTCGTGTGTGTGTGTGGGTGCGTGTGTGTGTGTGTGTTGATGCTCAGGTGCATCCACCCAGGATTCAGACGCCATGGAGCCGGAGAAGCAGGTGGACAGCACGGTGAAAATGGCTGGAATGATCGCAGGGAGTCTCATGATCATCATCATCCTCCTGGGAGTCATCCTGACCTTCAAGCGCAGGTATGCACTGAAACCAAACAGCATGTTAGGAACCCGTGCACATAGGAAGCGGCTGGTTTTCACGAAAGGAGGAGTCTGTCTGTAAAAGAAAAAATAAAAGGGATAAATAACCTAGACAAGCTCAGTGCTGTTTTTAAGGAGACCACAGCATGTTAAGTTTTTCAGACCGCAGCTTGAATAATCCTGGTTTGATTTAAGGTCTTTCCAGGCACATTAAGAATTCAGTTCAGTGTTGCCAGATTAGACAGGTTTCCTCACAATTGGGCACAATTTATTCCTTTATTTTTAAATGTCAATAATCTGGTCAATCAAGTGTCACTGTGTCGTGGTATTGTAAGACAGAAATCTTGGTGCAAGTTCATTAAATTTAAAATGATGTGGTGCCACAAAAAATAAAAATATACGTATAAACTGCTAGATCTGCTAGGCAACCCTGCCGAACGGCACCGTGTTGGGTTTTTGTGAGTGAGGCAGATGCAGGATAGAGAACAAGATGGAGCTGCGACCTCATCGTTTAAAGAAATAAGTGGCTGGCGAGGCCATATGGAAACATGAAACCGACGTTCGGAAATTCATCCACTATGGAACCTGGTTTCAAAAATGATTCTTTCTGGTCTAAAAGATGCCGAATCTGCGTGGATTCACTGCCTAAAACACAAAAAATATTTCTGGATAACTAAAATAATCTTCAAGTGGATGTGGCCTTAGATAAGAAACATGTTTGAAACAGCTGTAGCCACAGTTTCCTATGTGCAAGGGACCTAAAGCTGCTTTTGTAAGATTTTAAAAACTCTTTGTTCATAATTAACAAGATAGTTGGTAGCCTCTGTGGGCCAATTTGTGATCATGATGCATCACTTTGGGAGTAAGCAGGATTTAAAGGTCCTGTCAAATAGTCTTCCTTGAGAGACTTTCTTAAAGACTTAAATGTAACATTGGCTCAGTATGTGTAAAAGATAAAACAGTTTAAGTTGCCATTTTAATTTCTTCTTTTTTCAACATGTCATGACGAAAAAGAAAAAAAAAAGTTAATTTCTTTAGACTGTTTGACGGGACCTTTCAACTGGAAGTTTGATCATCCGTTGGACATCAAAGTCTACCAACAATCTTGATGCCTTACATGCCGTTAAATAATATTAAAAACATCACAAGTTGATTGTTGTTCAAAAAGTATTATTACAGTTAGGGAGAGACATTATAAATCTGAAAGTGTCCTCATTAGTGCCAATTATTAAATAAAGAGTTATCAATGTTGAAAAGTAAATGTGTTTATTCTTAAAAAGTGGGAAAAGTGATGCTACAAGTTTTTTTGTTTTTTTTAAGTTGGGGATACATTTTTATGAAAAGGGATTATTGAAACTTTAAAAGCTTAAAATCTGTTTTCTTGTCAGGCAAAGCAAAAATGTAAATCTAGTCACTTCTCTGATTTAAATTAAAAAAATATATAAAAGTGGTAAATTTATATATAACCAATATAATCCAATTTTCAACAATTCGCTAGCAGGATTAAAATACCTCGCTGAGTCTTGGTGAACACTGGCTGGTCTCCATCACCTTCTTCCTTCCCTTTACATTCTCTCTTTCTCTTTTCTGCATCCCTTCATCCCCTTTTCCTCATTCTGCTTATGCGGTTTGTTTTACTTGGACCCATTTCTGTTTGATGTTTGACATTATTGTCGTGGTTTCTGGAGATTATCTCACTTGACAGAACAATATTACACAATTTACCAACTACTGATTAATATGCAGTTTGTTCTTCAAGAGCACATTTAAAACTACTTGGAACATGATGAAATGTCCAACTAAATCGGTGCAAAATCAGCACAGAAATGCAAATCACATATAATATTTTCATCAACATATTGGAAAAATCTTCTAAATTAGATTTTTTTTTTCTAGAATAAGTAGAATTTAAATTCTGTTTAAATTAAATCCAGTTTATTTACATTTTTTTGCTCAACAAATGTCTCTCAAAGCACACGATAAGACATTCTGGTTCCAAGCAGAACTTTGGGTAAACCCGTTAGGAGGACATGAATACAGTCGGATGAAGAGAATAACTGATGTATAAGATTTTATTGTTAAGTTGGTGGAAATGTGTCTTTTTCTTCATATTGGTCTTAGCTGGGCATAGCATTGGCAATGGCCTTGGTATGGATGTACAGACTAACCGTCTAATTTTCAGATATTTGTCGGCAAATAAGTAGAAAGTTCATTGGGTGGGGGAATCCTTGTTATCGAAGAAAGTGATGTGATGCTTCTTGTCTGGTCTTGAGGTTTGCACACATCTCAGCACGAATTTCAACCAACTTGTCTGTACAGAAATTGTAAATCCTTTCTTGGCTGCCTCTTGGTCACCCAATGTTTTTCACAGATTTGTATTTTTTTTAAGGGATTGGGGTTTCAACAGTTTCTAGTTTGCTCTATTAACCTGATGCTCATCTTAACCCGTCTTTGACAGACAACCCATTTTCAGTGTCTATGTGTAGGAAAGAAGGTTGTTGTCTATTATTTCTTTCTTCTGGCATTTCTGTTCTTTTGAACATTGTGGGATGAGTTAAGCTGCAGTATGTAACTGTTATTTTAATATATATATATATATATATATATATATATATATATATTTTTTTTTTTTTACATATTTGTTGAAACTGTCGCTATGTTGTGACGGTGTAGTATGAGACAGATAATCTTTGAAAAATTTAAGCTCCTCTTCTTTCTCCAAGTGCTAACTAGAAACAACTAATCACAGCCAGCAGGAGGGTCTTAGCGTTGTCAGTAACCCCTCTGTGCGGCGCTGCTCGTCCCTGTCTCCTTCTCTGCAGCTAGCACAGCCTATCACAAATGCTCAGGCTAGTTAGCATAGCCACTCATGATGGCGGATAAACAGTTTCCCTGTTACAGTATGTTGTTTCTCCCCCATTAGCACATTTAGCAGCAAGTACATGAGATTGATTGACAGTGCTAAGACCTTCCTCCTGGCTCTAATTGTTTATTTTTGGTCGGGATGACTCAGAAGTGGTTCATTTCTTTAGCTGGCAATAGTAGCTTGCTACTTTTTAAAAGATTTTCTGCTTTGAAGCTATAAAATAAATTAATGTAGTGATTAATTTGCAAAGTGTTCCCTCATTGTTGCCATACCTCACTTCTGTTTGCTCAGTAAAGCTAGCAGTGGATAAAAAGAAAGACACGCTATTAAATGATCCATTTTGCTTTAAGCTTTGACCAGATGGTGATTTTGAAAAAACCAAAGTAATTTGCGTTCTTAGCAAAGGTGAATTTAATTACCACTGAAGCAGTTCGTCATTTACATATCAGCTGAAGGCGAAACAACCTGGTGTGGCAGCGACGGTGGAGGGAGGAGGGTCTGCGACAGACTCCGTTCCAACTGTTTGTTTTATTAATCAATTAACAGCCCTAACTTAAACCTTTTAGTCAAAAAGTCTGTAAAGGTAAAACAAAATGTGCATTTTAGATAATATATGTAAGACTGTCAGATAATGTGGCAGGACAAATGGAAGGAAAGCAGAACATTTTGGAAGATTTTTAATTATACCAGAAGAAAAAGGATCCTATTTCTAGGCTGAACACATTATTATAAGAGAAAAAGTCTGGACATGGGGTCAGTTAGAAATGCTCATCAGAGTCAAACTCTGGCTGATGGAGAACATCTCAAACACTCAGAGGATAAATTGCCATCAAAGTCAGAAAGAAAAGAGGAGACGTACAGAGATGAGTATATGTTGTGACTTCAGAGAAGGGAGAAGATGAAAGAGAAGGAAAAAATGTAGAAGCCTCGAAAAATATAAAAATTGATAGCAAATCCGCTCTGCTCGACCCTGGGTTCAAGTAGATATGCTAATAAATGCTAACCGGGCTAACAGGGCCTGGTGTGCATTAAAAAGCCAATTAGAAGGCCAACACAGCTGTACTCAAAAGGATGCAGCCAACAAGTTGCCCAGGTGACCTGATTTAAATGAGTCCATAGTCCGAGGTGGGATTAGAGTCAGACACTGCTTAGATAAACACAGGAGTGGTGGAGGGTACAGAGGTAATAAAAAGACTTTAAAGAAAGCTACAAACAGGAAGCATGAAAGTAAAACTCCAACTTTATGCAGGGTTAAAAAGAGATAAGACAACGAGTTTGTGAGAATATTTATAAGAAGAGATAAATGACGATGGAAATGCATTCTGACAGAAGAACATTTACAATGTCGGAGACCATTTTCTCTGGTCATTTATATTTTAAACCTGTACGCTTTAGCCAGTTGTCCCTGTGGGATAGACAAGGTTGTTTTTTTAAATGGAAAGTGCTTTACACACTTTTTACTCCCCATAAATTATTCTGCGACAAAACTTTTCAGGAAGGGAGCATGTCCAACTGCCGGATCATTCTTTTAAGAAATTGTTACATGTGTTTCAGAGGGGATTTGAACAAAGCTGGAGGGGGGATGTTGCTGATAATTTAATGTAAAATTCAACATCGGTGGACACAGCTGAAGTCTTAATAGGGATCTGGTGTTTCTACAGCCTCAGGACTCAAACTACCACTACCACAAGATACACTTTTTATTGAAATGTTGAAAGCAGATTTGATGAATAATTAATGTTTCTGCTATTCCCTAAACAAGGGCGTATTTTAGTGTACAATGCCTGAACAGCAGACCTCAGCTGAGAAACTGAGGAACGGTGACATATCTGGAACTGCAAGTTAATGAGAAAATCTGCAGTCTTTCTGGGGATTTGAATTTTATCTATGTATATATATTTTATATTTCGATCTAAAGTTTCCACATACCTTAAATGCTTCATCACCCTACAATAGAAAATGAACTTTGATTTGATTTGGAACATAAACACACAAGTTTATGTTCCAAATGATAAACTTCAAGGAAAACATGAGGACAAATACACAAACCAGGAAGTAAACAATAGAAGTGTTACCTCTGGCTAAATGGTGCCTTCGACTGCTTCAGAGTGCAGAAACAAACGTTCCTGCAGAAATCTGACTGGAGGCACATAAGCACTTTGGAAAGGATTTACACAACTCATAGAAAAACTAAATTATGCACACATACAACACCTTAAAAGTATTTATACCTCAAACTTTTTGTTGTTTCATCAGGTAACAACCACAAAGTCCCATCTATCTTATTTTGGTTTATATGACAAACAAATTCAACGTAGTGCATCATATTAAAGTGAAAGAAAAAATACTTTGTTTTAGTAAATTAGAATCTAGTGGGATGCATAATAATTATTATATAACTCAGAGAGTTAATAACACTTGAGCTTTGATCTGTTTTCCATTGCAGGTAAAATACTGACTTATGATCTATTATCACAAATTCAATAATCCCAGAAGTTCATCTCTATTTTGTAACCGCAAATATCAGAGATAGGAGCATGTTATCAAAGCACGAATAACGAAATGTTTTATGTATTCAGTATGTTCGTTCTCCGCAGCACACACTGTTTTGCGTGTTGACAAAAATAATTGCTCACTGCGCAGAACTTCATTTTCTACACGGTTTGTGTTCAACTTGTAAATGGGACGTCCTATGACTTGGTGTCAATAATGCCTTTCTTCTGGCAACTTTTCCTTTACGTTCACATTTCTGGTTTGCGAGGAATTAATAGTTGTTCCGTCAAACGATTCTCCCACCTGAGCTGTGATTCTGTGCAGCTCCTCCAGAGTTACCATGTGCCTCTTGGCAGCTTCTTTGATTAATTATTTCCTTCTCACAGATGCCAGTTTAGGTGGACTTTGTTATTGCAATATAATTTTATGCAATGTGAATAACTTACACTGTGTGGACTGGAATACATCTCTGCTAATTATTAGTTTAAATAATGATGTGTTCAGAAAACAGGTGGTCAGAAACAAAACCGTGTTTTTAATTTAGAAATACAGATATATTTTATTTTCCCCAGTAGCTGGATAGACTGTTTATTATCAAGTTTGTTTGGCATGAACCGAAAGCCGAAATTAATGGTACTTCATTAATTTAATTTATGGAAGGAGAAGTTGATGAGATGTCTGCAGCAGGTAAGAGTTTAAGTGTTGAACATTTTATTTTAACACAAAAAACGAAAACCGAGAAAAAAATAACTTTGGTGTTTAAAATTCTGAAACGTGGAAAACAAGCAGATGCAGAAAACATTCGGTTATATTCAACTGGTTAGAATCAGTCAACTTTATTGATCACGACTGTGTGAACGATAAAGATTTTTGTCTTTGGTTTTTAACATACAAACATACTTTGTATGTTTACAAAGTATGTAAACATACATACTTTGTCTGTATGTTTATACAGACAAAGTATAAACATATAAACTTCAAACTAAATAAAATAAGGATACGTTTTAAATATATTTGCAGCCATTTTTTTCGCTAAGGTGTTGCTTTTGGCATTTGTAATTGTCGTGGGTGTAATTAGTTGCTCCCTCTTCATTCCTCTAATCATTTTGAACCAATTCAAACATCAAAACATTAAATAAAATATGATTTGTAATGATTTTTACCTGGATACATAGTTGCTTTGTTGCATCCATCGTTTTGTGCATTCCAGCTTCCATGTCACCATCCTCTCTTCTTGCTCTATCATCACAACAGAAATACTCTTCTATCCACATTTTGACATTATACCCTACTGAGGCAATTATAAATAATACAGATTTATGCTTTTCAGTTAATTGCGTGAAATATGAACAATCATGGAGGCTGTTTGAAGTATGTCTAAAATGATAAAACTTTGCTTTTTGAAACTAGTTCTAGTAGTTTAATAATCTGTTTGTTCTGCTAACAATGAATCTTTAAAATATTGAGACAGAAGCTTTGACCTCCACTAGCTGTGACAGAACGTGTTGAAAGTCGGAGACAAAAGAGGCGAATGAGATTTCTCCCTGAACAATCTGGCTTCATGTTCACGTTTTCTCTTCACACAACAGCTCAGGGATTGAAGAGATTTTACCGGCTGCAGATTTTTTCTGTAGGTGTTTATTTTGACCCATTTTATAAATTGTTCATGAAGCTCTGGGATATCAACCTGTAATAATTCAACTTTGAAACCTGCCACCCAGATGAATCCTCTAATCTTTATGTGCCACATAACAGCGTTTTTGCTGGAGATCTATTAAATGTCCACACTGTCATAATTTATATAAATCAGTTTATTGTTCTCAGTGCTGAGCCATGTTTATATTTGATGCTTTGTGCAACTTCTCCAAAGAGGTGAAGTAAAATAAATGGGCTTTTCAGTATTCAGATCACTGCCAGAACCTCAAGACAATTGTGTGTTCAAAAATCCTGCTGAATCTCTGCAGGAAAATATAATTAGAGTGGAAAACATTCTGTCAGAGTCTGAGTGAAGTTTGATTTTGTTTTTTTTATCTCACTGTCAAGAGAAACAGAATAAAAATGTGAGGGAATGGAAGTAATGAAAACATGCAGATGAAATAAATGTCTTTTTCACAACAACATCTCTGACTGGAGTCTCACTCCCTTTTATGTTTCTCTCTATCTTCCTGTTTCCTGTCTTTGGCTCCACCCTTCCTGTTCCGTCCTGTACCTGCCTTGCCCTTGCTCCACTAGAGAGATTCACACATGGAGAACTCTGAGCGTGGGGTATTGTATGTTTACTTTTAGACATGAACACATCCACTCCGTTGCTCACTGTGACTCTCACTGCTGCTTTGCTGACGTTTGTCATTTTCCTAACATATCCTGGTTCCCACTTTCTCACATGTTTTTGCCAAACAGAGTTGTAGAAAGTAATCATGAGTAGTCAGTATTTTACCTGCAAATCAAGAATTATTTCAAGTATAACGAAAGCAGGGTAAATTTGAAAACAGAAAATAGGACTTACTAGAAGTTTATATTATATTTGTTCACCATATTGCTTAAGGTTTCTTTTTACGGTTGACGACCTATGCAGCAATTTGTAGTGGAAAAGGTTAAACACATGGTTTTGCTTTTGATGATTATTTTTTTAATGCAGTTTAGTTGATTTATGTAATGCCAATTCTCAACACGCATGTAAAAGCATTTTACAAAGAATTAAATTTAATCCAATCACACATATATTCCATCTGATCCTAGTTTTTGAACAGTTCAGTCCATTTCAATTAATTATTCAAATTGGTTAAAAAGTTTTCCATCTAATGAAACCATCGACTCACTGATTTCCAGCATTCACTCCCTCTATTACAGATAACTACGCACTAAGTGTAATAAATCTGGATACAAAATTGTTGTTAAATTCACAGTTATATATGTTGACTATTTTAATCTAATCCCAACCGTAACCAACCTGGTTATTTATATATAACAAGAAAATGTTAATATGATCCACCAAAGACCCTTGTTGTATTTTTTGCTATAAAAGTTGGCTAATATTACTTTTTAGTTGTAACTTACAAACCATTTTTGACATGTTTATTGCTTTGACAGGAAACCAAAGTTTTGAAACAGTTACACCACACATAACATTTCTAATTTGATATGATTGATATGGTTGATAATAATGATCAAAATGCCCAAGTAGCTTCAACGATTCTGAAAGAAAATCTACAATCTAAACAATCACCAATAAATCGTAATTTTTCCATCTCCCTGCAATGTTTTTACATCTCCTCTGTAGATTACATAATACCAAGGAATACATTTCCACCAGTTTATAAGGAGGAGAAAAAAATGACAGTTTTTTTTAACCCGACTATGGAATGATTTAGCCATCAGATAGTGTGTATAATGAATAATCAAACAGTTTAGACATAGCCTCAGGCTCAGTGTATTCTCATTCCACCCTGGAGAAAAGCACAAATCCCACAGCAAAATGGTATTGTCCGTTTTTGGCATTTGACATAAACTGTGGAGCATAACTAATTTAAGGCAGTAAGAAGATTTACAAATGTGGCTGCTTAAAATAAATACAGACAAACTGACTCATGAAGTATGAAAGCAGCTATCACACAGTTTGATTTAACTCCTAGAAAAGTTATTTTTAATGGCTCTGAGAAGCAGTTGACCTGAGTCCTCAGTGAGAATTTCCTAACAGATTGAGAGACAACGTATATGAAGAAACCGATATCCTCGTTAAACACTACTCTCAGTTCTAGCTTGGGGCAGCAGATGTGCTGTTTACCTCCTACAACTTTTGGCATTAATGTTGTGCTGACACAGTTCACATTCAAATATTAATTGCTGCGGTTACAAATCCCCATTCTGTTGAAAAGACTCAGAGAATGTGCTGTCCTAAGCAACACTTACAGACGAGAGTGTGAAACATGAAACACCTAATATATTAGTCTGAGTGACACGTGTGTAATTTTCTCTTGGCTGTTTGAGGGCTGGGAAGCCACAAGGAGTTTAAGCTCTACTCAGCACCATTACACAGCCAGATCTGTGTCACTTCACAGCTTAAAATGTAGGCTTCTCTATTCCTCTGAGAGCTTTAATGCATGCCATTACACAAGTCCTCATTTATGCACCAGCACATATTCTTTGTTTTCCTTCATTGCTAAAAAGTGCATCTTTTTAGTTGTACATTTAGCTTTAAAATGGCTACATGTGACATTTGGCTTTCATTATTTAGTGGAGATCTAGGCTAACTAAGAGGAAATGCTTTTAGTGAACATTCCCCTATATAGTCATACTACACAGTCAATTTCTACTGATATTGTTTTTTGTGCACCAGATTTTTTGTGCAATACTTTTTAGTGATTTACTTTGATGTCTTGTAAAAATAACACCACCATCCTGCGGTGTTGTTTGCACATGTGTCATCCACCATCATAAATTTTATGACAGAAAATTAGGCAGAGAACTGATAAAGTTTTGCACTGCATGATGTTGTGGGAGCAGGTTGGTGTAATTGAATTATAGATCAGAGTAAACAATTATGTAGGAACTGAAACACTGACGCCAGCCAACCAACCGCCTCCAGTATTAGGGAAAAAGATGAGGTTAAATAATTAGTGAAAGTTTGTAGGTTAGAAATTGTGTTTGGCTCTAACAAATAAAATATAGATGGATGATTAAGCAGGGGGATATGTGGTAATATCTTTCCAAATGAAAGTGACGCTTCTTAAATATTTCCACCCACACTGTTCTGGGCTCTGAGACAATCCACTCTGAGCAAGCAGTTACTGCTGTGGATTTGTCTTTCTCTAATATAATCCTACTTTACATTTAAATTTACATACACCTCCTTACTTCAGCTTCACTACTGGATACCGAGCTTTGCTTTTTAAATATTACAGACAGAAACATAGACATCAGAAAAACATGTTTCCATAGCTGCTGATACAGTATGGGAGAAAGATGAAGCTTCTTGAACTGCTTTTTTGGGTTTCTATCTAAATGTACCACTCTCTAAAATTTAGGAAACATTTTCACAAGATTGAACACATTTTCACGTTTTCAGCTTGACGTCTGGACTTTGACTGGGCCAGGCTAACATTTTAACACTAGAC
>CAEFZX010011993.1:0-34685 GCA_903066825.1 Alfaro cultratus | reverse complement strand
GGTCTGGTCTGAACTGGACTGGTCTGGTCTGGACTGGTCTGAACTGAACTGAACTGGACTGGTCTGAACTGGACTGGACTGGTCTGAACTGGTCTGAACTGGACTGGTCTGAACTGGACTGAACTGGTCTGAACTGGACTGGTCTGAACTGGACTGGTCTGGTCTGAACTGGTCTGGTCTGGTCTGGACTGGTCTGGTCTGGACTGGTCTGAACTGGTCTGAACTGGACTGGTCTGGACTGGTCTGAACTGGTCTGGTCTGGTCTGGACTGGTCTGGTCTGGACTGGTCTGAACTGGACTGGACTGGTCTGAATGGGACTGGACTGGACTGGTCTGGTCTGGACTGGTCTGAACTGAACTGAACTGAACTGAACTGGACTGGTCTGAACTGGACTGGTCTGGTCTGAACTGGTCTGGTCTGGTTTGTTCTGAACTGGTCTGAACTGGACTGGACTGGTCTGGTCTGGACTGGTCTGAACTGATCTGGTCTGGTCTGGTCTGGTCTGAACTGGACTGGTCTGGTCTGGACTGGTCTGAACTGAACTGAACTGGACTGGTCTGAACTGGACTGGTCTGGTCTGAACTGGTCTGGTCTGGTCTGGACTGGACTGGTCTGGACTGGTCTGAACTGGACTGGACTGGTCTGAACTGGACTGGTCTGGACTGGACTGGACTGGTCTGAACTGGACTGGACTGGACTGGTCTGGACTGGTCTGGACTGGACTGGACTGGACTGGACTGGACTGGTCTGAACTGGACTGGTCTGAACTGGTCTGGTCTGGTCTGGACTGGTCTGAACTGGACTGAACTGGTCTGAACTGGTCTGGTCTGGACTGGTCTGAACTGGACTAGACTGGTCGGAACTGGACTGGACTGGTCTGGTCTGGTCTGGACTGGTCTGAACTGAACTGGACTGGTCTGAACTGGACTGGTCTGGTCTGAACTGGTCTGGTCTGGACTGGTCTGGTCTGGACTGGTCTGAACTGGACTGGACTGGTCTGGACTGGACTGGTCTGAACTGGACTGGACTGGTCTGGACTGGACTGGTCTGAACTGGACTGGACTGGACTGGTCTGGACTGGACTGGTCTGAACTGGACTGGTCTGGTCTGAACTGGACTGGACTGGTCTGAACTGAACTGGACAGGACTGGACTGGACTGGACTGGACTGGTCTGAAC
Organism: Alfaro cultratus; assembly: GCA_903066825.1. Lineage (NCBI taxonomy): Eukaryota > Metazoa > Chordata > Actinopteri > Cyprinodontiformes > Poeciliidae > Alfaro > Alfaro cultratus. The sequence continues at coordinate 33,506 of CAEFZX010011993.1, read as the reverse complement.
TGGACTGGTCTGAACTGGACTGGACTGGTCTGAACTGGACTGGTCTGAACTGGTCTGGACTGGACTGGTCTGAACTGGACTGGACTGGTCTGGTCTGAACTGGACTGGTCTGAACTGGTCTGGACTGGACTGGTCTGAACTGGTCTGGACTGGACTGGACTGGTCTGAACTGGACTGGACTGGACTGAACTGGACTGGTCTGAACTGGACTGGTCAGAACTGGACTGGACTGGACTGGTCTGGACTGGTCTGGACTGGTCTGAACTGGACTGGACTGGTCTGGACTGGTCTGAACTGGACTGAACTGGACTGGACTGAACTGGACTGGACTGGACTGGTCTGAACTGGACTGGTCTGAACTGAACTGGACTGGACTGAACTGGACTGGTCTGAACTGGACTGGACTGAACTGGACAGGACTGGACTGGACTGGTCTGAACTGGACTGGTCTGAACTGGACTGAACTGGACTGGTCTGAACTGGACTGGTCTGGACTGGACTGGTCTGAACTGGTCTGGTCTGGTCTGGACGGGACTGGACTGGACTGGTTGGTCTGGTCCGGTCTGGACTGGTTGGTCTGGACTGGTTGGTCTGGTCCGGTCTGGACTGGATTGATCTGGTCTGAACTGGTCTGAACTGGTCTGGTCTGGACTGGACTGGTTGGTCTGGACTGGACTGGATTGATCTGGTCTGAACTGGTCTGAACTGGTCTGGTCTGGTCTGGACTGGACTGGACTGGTTGGTCCGGTCTGGACTGGACTGGTCTGGTCTGAACTGGACACACCTCTCAGGTACATGTCCAGCATGTTTGCTTGTCTTTCATTGTTTTAATTTAAACTCCAGGAGGTTCTGGCTCTAATTCCACATTATAGAACAAAAGTGTCAATAATTATTAGTGATGAAGTAAATAAAGAGTTTATAAGGCCGTCAGTGTGGGATTATTCTGATGGAATAAAAGATTCATTTGTTTTAGGGATTTGACAAGGCTTTAAAAATGCTACCAATAAGGCTGGAGGGCATTATGAGCAGAATATTGTTAAACTGGGTCATATCATTTAATAAATAGCCCTGAATGTTGCTTCTTCATGTTTCCCTCTAAGTCATTTAAGACTTTATTCTCAAATCTTTCTGTCTGACCGTAATCTCTCATCCTCGTCCAGATTTCTTTCATGTTCTTCTGTTTTCTTGTTTCTTTAATTGCCTCCACTTGCTGCGGTTTTGGTGCCGCTGCAGCAGACGGCTTTTCAATCTGGCCCCAGATTATTACAATGGAGACGTGGATAATCTCATCACATTGTGGGCGAGCGGTGGACGCCAGCGGGGCTGCAGGCCGACCTCGGCTGCGTTGGGTCAGATCCCGGTTGCTCCACTGACATCCTGCTCCAGCATCAAAGTGCAGCTACATCACAGCAGGTTCCACTCAGAAAACCATCAGAACCGAAAAACTCTTCCTTAACGTCTGGTTTTCTAAACATGCGTCTTTATTTCACCCGACTGCGGCTAATTTCAGGACGAGATGTAAAGCTTAGATGATGAACCAGTTTCAGGAATGAGGAGAGACAAAAAAGATTTTACTTTATCTGCAAGAAAACAAATACAACCAAATACATAACGAGTCAAGAAATGGAAAAAAATAAATAAAAAAAAGACCATCACATTTTATACAGGGAAATAAAATAACATTTTGTTTCCCCTGACAACATATTTTGATGAATCATAAAGATGAGTAATCATAAAATATTCAGATTGAATTTAATCGTCTATTATTTCTATTCCTTGTGCTTCTGATTCGAACCAACTGATTCTGTAATTATAAAGCAAAATATTTCTGAGCGACTTTCTGACTGCAGGTATTATTTTCTGGAGTTAGGAAATCCCTTCTTCCTTTTAAAGCAGACTGTGACTATATCCTATAAGTAGTTATGATCCACTGTAAAAAATGACCAAAACTACAAAAACAGCAGCAGCCATTTAACAAGCAAAGGGAAGAACGCAGGCTGAAGTAACAGAGCAAATTGATTTTTTCTGAGACAAAATCTGCAGTTTTGGATTAGCAGACAACTCTATGATGATTATTGATTTTCAAAATAAAGCAAGAAATTAAGAAAACAAAATACATAAACATTCAAGATGATGTGTATCTTGAATGTCAAACTAGAAAAATAAGTAATAAAAACGAAAATGTTAATTAAAATTTAAAGCAAGACTATAAATAAAATGTTAACGCAGAATGAATTTTTCAAATTGAATATAAATTGAGAATGATGTTTTAATTATGAAGTAATTATCTGTATTTGTCTGATTTGTTTGACTCGTACTGCGGTGTGAATGTGTCTCCCAGTGAAGGTGTCATAACGCTGTGACGTGTTTATCCTCTTTAGGACAGCTGTCTGGATTTAGATAGTGATGACCATAATCTCATTTGGCAGCCAAGCAGAGAAACTCTGAGCTCTGCACACGTTTAGCCCTCAAACGCAGGAAAGGAGGAAGATCTGCAGCAGGATGGGGAACACCAAGAGCAGCGCCTTGTCCAAGGAGCTCCTGGAGGAACTCAAGTCCAACACCAAGTACTCCGAGGCGGAGCTGTGCACCTGGTACCAGTCCTTCCTGAAGGAGTGTCCCAGCGGGAAGATCAGCAAGGAGCAGTTCGAAGGAATCTACGCCAGCTTCTTCCCGGGCGCCGACCCCACAGCGTACGCACGCCACGTTTTCAGGAGCTTCGACACCAACGCAGACGGCACCCTGGACTTTAAGGAGTACATCGTGGCTCTGCACCTCACCTCTGGAGGAAAGACTCTGCAGAAGCTGGAGTGGGCCTTCGCCTTGTACGACGTGGACGGCAATGGAACCATCAGCAAGAACGAGATCCAAGAGATCGTTAGGGTACTGAGGTCGCTTATTGTCTCAGTTCAACCTTTAACTATTCACTGGCTAAAGCTGTGGGTCAACTTGTATCTGAAAGGCTGGAAATAGCAACTATTTCCTGATCTTTTTAAGGTCAAAGTTCAGATTAACTGATTGAAAACGTCCTGTGGTTTTCTCCTGCAGTCGATATTCAACATGATCCCAGCAGACGACCAGACGAAACTCCCCGAAGACGAAAACACTCCAGAGAAGAGAGCTGAAAAAATCTGGGCATTTTTCGGAAAGAAGGAAAACGGTACACTTCATTAAATCATTTCACTCTGCAGCAGCTTTTAGCATTAGAAAATCATCTGAGACAGACATGTTGTTTCCTTTGCAGATAAAATCACGGAGGGCGAATTCATCCAGGGAGTGATGGACAACAAGGACATCCTGCGCTTGATACAATACGACGAACCTCAGAGAATCAAAGACAAGCTGAAAGAAAAGAAGCAATAATTCAGGAGCTAACATTGTGATTTAAGACTGTTAATAATCTATTTTTGTTTACCTTTTTAATTTGCCTGTTTGTGTCTCTTCTTCTGTGAACTCTGTTCTGGTTACCAGCTAAACCAATGAATTAATCACCTGGTGATGGTGACCAGGCCTGCAGCTTCGGATTAGCTAACGGGTAATTAATACGGGGCAAATCCTGTTAGAGCTTTTATATGAAAACTTGTACAAACTTTGCAGTTTATGATGTTATTAAAAGTGATTACCTTTGTGTATTTGATATCTCACCCAGTTTAGCTTGTCTGCCCGCCATAATGCCTCCAGCTAATTACCGTTAGCGACCAGAGAGCTGCGTGTTTTTTCCACACTTTGGTTCATTCATTAGCCTAATTGTGAAAAAGTCAGAACTAGAGCTTCTTATGTGGGGAATTAGGCTCAGGTTAACAGTCCGCCTGCATCAACCAATCCTATTAAAAGCTGAAGGTCAATTGAGACACTCGCGTATTAGCATGTGTGCTAAGAGTCCAGGCAGGATAATAGGGGCTTGACATGGGACAATACTTTGCTTGAATATGTATAATTTATACCTATTTCTAACGGCACAATTCATTTCTGTCTGAAAAATTCATTTATTTATTTATTTGCAATTTATCTAATAGAAGTTAATATTTATTAGAAGCTAATAAATATTAGCAGAAATCTGTTTATAGAAATAATTAATGTTCTAAAAATGTTTGCCTTTGAGTGTCAGAAATAAATTTTCAGCCATTTGGTTCTATGGAGAATGATTTGAATTTGAACAAAAACCACTTTTTCAGGCTCCGCCCCCTCCCACTCTGCTGAGCTGTAGTTACCATGGCAACTGTAAGCTTGTAACTTTTATAAGCAGCGAGGTTCTGATTGGTTGTTGATTAATTGTTGAATCAAGGAAAGTAAATTTTGAGAGATTATTTTTTGGAAATAAAAGCCATATACAACTCACAGAATTGCGCTGAACTTGGATGGCGTTGAATTTATTTCAGTCAAGAAAGGCAGCAGAACAAGGTCAGGGGTCACAGCCGAGTAATCAGCTCCAAACTGGAAATACTGGTGACAGACTCTAAAACACTTAGCTGATTTTAAAAGCTCAAATATATCCTGATATGCATCAGTACGTGAAGTGGAAACACACAAAAAGAGAGTAATATCTACAGATTTCCTTAAAGTGTGAAAGCTCAGCCTGCCCCTAACAATTATAAAAATATTCCAGCAAAGTGGGCGGAGTCGATAGATCCTTTGCGCGTGACGTCACGCTCTCCAGAACTCCGCCCACTCCGCCATGACAGACGTTAAAACGATGCGCTCCTTTAAAGCTAGTATAAAAGCAGACATCTTTGATTTCAGTTTAAAAATGGTCACAGGATGTCGCGCGATCAGCTACACAAACAAACTTATCATTTTATTTTATAACCTTTAATGAGGAAGGATATGGTGGCGCTTGTCACTCATAATGACTGTTAGCCCTCGGTGTAACCGCGGATTAAGAAGACAAACGTTCATATACTTTATAAGTGACTATGATTAAAATATCAAATATATGGAGAAGGTACAGCTAACCGTTATGGAGACGATGCCGCACCGCCATGTTTGGTTTGAATTCAGGCAAAGTCAGTAATTTGATCAAGACGTCAGGAGGGAGGAAGTACCGTAAGCTAGCTAGCTAGCTGTTAGCTTTTGAAACTCCCGCCATTTCTGAGCCCAACCAGGTGAGTTTCACTCAGACACAAACAAGCAGGAGCCATGAATAAACTAGCAGAAGCAACTTGGGGAAACCAATTTCAGTCACTTCCGTCATGGCGCCTCGACTGATTAGTGACGTAGGTGAGGGGCGTGGCCAGGTGTGGGGGCGAACTGGGCTGTGGTCAGGACTCAAAAAACAACTAATGACAAACCCATTGAACTACATTTCAAAAATAATTTCTGATTTCCATTGGTTAATTTTAAGTTATTACTTCTGTCTTTCAAGGTATTTCCAACAGTTTTCTCCATGTTTGTATGCAGATATTTCTAATACAGCATCTAATGTCAATAACACAGGACACAATAAAGTTTTGCTTGGCTACAAATGAGTTTACTGCACCTGTTGTTGTCCTTGCAAACAGCATATAATTTCATTTTTAAATTCCCACTGATGGAACATTTCTACCATCCGGACTTGCCAGTAGCGTTGCGTAATGACACTGCACCGTTTAATTTTCAGAGAGGAGATTTATTTTGTACACTGCATTCCTCGGTTCACGATCGGGACAGAGGTCACGTATGATCAAAACATTCTGAAAACACTGGATTTAATGTAAACAGTCACCACACAGGCCAGTTAGGTCAACCGTTACGTCATCATCAAACTCCTATCAGGAACATTTAGTTGGAACGTAACAACATTTAGTGCACAACACTGACGCACGACGATGAAACCTCTACAACAAATACACTAACCCTAACCCTGCACATGTAGCCAGGTGGGATGAAAACAGGATCTTTTCCTCTTCTTCACAAAACTAAGAATAAAAATTTATACTTAAAACATTAGTTTACATTTATCTTTCATCAAAATATTTTTTGTGCCTTGCAGTTGAATTAAATGAGCAAATAAACCGAAGACATAGAGACCAGAGGAAATGTGAAGACGACAGAGAAATGCACACGTAAACACTGACTCCACATGCAGACGGGGATCTGATGGGCTTCGTCTGGCTTGGTGCTGCAACTGGATCCACCCAACCTAGAAATGCATAATCCAATCATCTGTTGATCAGCACACAAATTGATCAATTTAGCTTTCTGCTGCTGTCCACCGTAAAAATATTCCCTGCATATTTACCAAAAATAAACAATGCTGTAGAGTGTAAACACCTGGCCTGCCTGAACATCTGCAGATCTGTCAAAACGTTTCACAGCAAAATACATCTAACCCGTATCTACAAATGTACACTGATGCAGAGAATATATCAAGGACATTCCAGGTATAGAAACTGAGGCACTAAAAGGTGTTTCGTGTAACTTGGACCACCTTTTCCTGCAGACTGGATCCCAATCGGACCCGGGCCTGAATTTGATGTTGGGAGTTGAATTTCCGTTCCAAACGCTGTGAACATGTGAGGATGCTGGATATTAATACTAAACGTTTCTGTTGTAGAAAGAGCCTAAATGAAAAACACAGATTCAATGGGCCACACAAAACCACCATCATGAGCAAATGGAGGGTCAAACATGCATTTCCACCAAAATGAACAGGAAGAAATATGAAAATATATTCATCATCAAACCTCATTCAGTTTCAGAATCTGTATCTAAAATAAAGTTAACGTCCACAATAAGACTGTAGCTTTCTTTTCATTTTGTTTGGTTAGCACAAAATGGAAACAAGTTGATTGAAGCTAAATTTAAGATTTTAAAGAACATAGATTTTTTTCATATATATATAATTTACAACAGGTAAACAGCAGAGTACGCTATGTGGCATTCAGTAAGCTAATGCATTAATGATGGGTGAGGTTTAGGAGGAACATGCTGGTTCTTTGATCCGTTTGTTTTCCAGGACTGCGTTCGATCTTCCCTCGTTGTGATTAAAGTCAGAGCTCAGCAGGCTGCACATGCACCGTCCGCCGACCGGGCCGACCCGGTGACTCTGAGAGCAGGTCAGAGGGTATCCGGCTCTGGGCCGCCTAAATGTCCAGATCCACAGGCCGAACCTCGCCGGTTTTGTTCTCTTTCACCCACAGCTCCCTGTCTTTGGCTGGATCCATGCTCTGCAGCAGCTGGTCCACCGGCTCCACCGTCTGGAAACAAAACAGCCGTCATGCAGCTCAGCCTGAACCCAGTGGAGAGACATGCAGAAACTACCACGGCCTTGTTACCGGGGAGGAAAATCCTCCAGACTCTTGGATGGACTTTGCCCGGCCTTCCTCTCAGGACCTGACTGTACGTTCTCCTTTCACTCAACTTTCCACTGGCAACTGATTTCTGTGCATTGCTACGATCCTTAACAATAAAAATCCCTTTATAATCTCATTGTTTAGATTTATGCTTAGATATAAACCAGAGACCAACGTATTTGATGTTTATTGATGATTCTGATGTCGCTCATAAAAATGTAAAGTTTGTTTCTGGTTTATAAATTGTCTACTGTATGATGTCTTATGACTTTTATTTTTGTGTTTCTATGAGGTAAAACACTTTGAATTACTTTATTACTGAAACATGCTATGAAAACAAACCTGATGATCTGATTGATAATCATCAAAATTAACAGAAATAAAAATTATTTCTATTTTTTTACTCCGTATTTAACCTATAATATTCATAAGTTTACTTTTTGAATTGAATCTCAGTAGAGATCCACTGAGCAGTTCCAGATCATCAAAACAAAAAGCAGTTTTTAAAAATGACTTCATGATTTAGGGAAAAATATCCAAAGAAATGACGTGGAAAAGTCACTTAAGTAGAACCTGACTGACAACATGAAGTAGGCTTGAGTTTTTAAATAAATGAAATCATTTGATTCTGAATAAATCTTGACCCTAAGAAAAATTCAGACATTTTTCTTCTTTCTTTTATGAAAACTGGATGTAAAAAAAGAAAAAAAAATCATCTTCCTGACGGATTCCTATCAGATGACGAGATCGTTTTATTTTTGAACATTAATTCAGTTTAATGTTGCATAACTAGGCTGCAGCTGAGGTTCATCTGAGGTTCATGACTGTATAAATGATCAACATTTGGTGAACAGATTTTAAGCAAATTGACCAAATTTCTACAAACTAATCTAAACATTTCTAATTTTCAGATGCAGAATGAAGAGCAGAAAACAGTAACATTGAAGTATTCGTTACAAATAAGCTTAGAAAAGGAAATAAAAATGTCAAAACCAAAAATACAACACAGAAAATGTGTGTAAAATGGAGGTAGGAGAAAGGACGCACGCTCTGGTTGAACATGTCCGTTTCGTGCCGCAGGGTGGTGTACTGACGCAGGTGCTGCTGAACCCATTCGACCCGCTCCACCTCCAGCTTCTCCAGCTCCTGCAGAGGAAACGTCACAATCAGAACCACCGAGAAGAAACGGCTCAACGTTCACAAAATGATCCGACTTCCACAGGCAGATGAGCAAGTCAAGGCATCGTTTCCTCTGAGTAACCATGGAAACGACTTAATCGGTTTAATCAGAGGTTTCACTCACATTAATGAGTGAAAACATGAGAAATGTTTTGAACCAGGAAGTGACACGTTACCATGCTGGTTGTGACCATTTCCTCAAACCACTTGGACTGAGTCTGATTGTAGAGATCCAGACAGCGCATCAGATCATCTCCTGTCAACAATTAGACACCAATAAAAGCTCAGATTTAATAACTACTTAAGTTGTTTCTATCTACAAACTGTTTGCCTTTTGTCTGTAATGCCAGTAATAACCACCAGGGGGCATCAAGAAATCACTTCTCAAAAGTCTGCTGCCAGTTAAATTTAACAGAAAGCTCCCAGGTCAAGTCCAACTTTCTACCATTTTTATTGAAAGATTGAATTAAAGCATCAGAGCAGCTCAGTAAAACATCAAACATGATCATTTCTCTATTCTGCATTAAATCTGTTGCAAAAACACGGCCAAACGAGTCGGTTTGTCTTTCTAAATAAAAAAGGATATATATTATGATATATTTAAATTTTACATATTACTCCAAACTTTAGCTTTGCACTACATTTCTGACAATCAGGTCAAAGTGGCAAACACTGAAAACAGAAACGTTACTGATGTTTATGGAAACTGGTTTTACTGTCAGGTCATTACAGGAAGACATTTCTGATGAAACTACAAAACCAAGAAGGGATTTATTTCCTTTACCACAACAGATAGATTCAGAAATTGACGAACGACCTTTGACCTCTGACCTGCTTGTGTGGATTTCCTTCTCGCCTTTTTTATGTCCTCCTCTGTCTTGTTGCTGAGTTTAATCTCCAGCTGCTGCGTCTTCACCTCCAGATCCTTTTGCCGGTCTGCCAGGGCTTTACGAGCCTGTGACACACACACACACACACACACACTCCAGCAGATCAACTCTCAGCTAACGTCTCTGCAGAACCCACACATGCTGGACACAAACTGCTTAGACTTTTATCTTCAAGCCGGGACTACAGACACTTTCTTCTCCCAGGTTTAATCAGATTAATCACGAATAATTGATTAGTGAAATAAACATCAACTACTTCAGTAATCAATTAATCATTAATTGGAGTATTGAGACTCAAAAAATGTTAATAGCTGAAAGAACAACACAGTCAGAGCTCTAATTACGCCAAAACTGATCAAAAATATTAACATTTTTGCCTAACCTTCCTTGTCTGTAAATATTTTCTAGTTTTAGCTTCACCTAGTTGAAACACTGTAAATAAATGTTTCTTTCTGCCTTATTAATAAGTTAATCTGGTTAATAATCACAGCTCTATCCAGTGTAAAGGTCTGATCTTCTTGACGTTAGAAGGATTTTTAAGCTGCAGATGATCCAGTTTTGACTACAAGAATAAAGCTACTGCATTTTAGGCAATAGAATGTTTTTATTTAAAAAAGGAACCAAATTATTTGTTCATTTGCATCTTTTGATGTATTTCTAATTTTGTACACTAGACTGACACTGGACATATTTGCACTAATTTAACCTCAAATCTAAAACAAATGTACATATTTCACAATTCACCAGTTATTTCTGCAGATTTCCATAAACGTTCTGAAAACTCTGTGAACCTGCCAGACATGAAGGCTTGTTTTTCTCCTGCTGGTTGGAACAACAGGAGGCCATGCGGCTGCCGCCCACCACAACATGCCGTGAAAATACCGGGAGAAAAACAGCAGCAGCTTCCATTCATGAGCTGAATCAGCAGGTGGGAGGAAGACGCAGCGATCCGACTCAGCTGCCTCCTGCTTACCTTTTCCACGCCGGCGAAGCGGCTGGCCAGCTGCTTCCTCAGGTCGGCGATGTGGTGGTCGTACTTCTTCAGATCCTTCTTGAAGTTGTCGCCTCTGAACGTCAGCAGCGGTTTCTCTACCTCCGTGTGCAGCTGCAGAAACAAAGAATGTTGTATTATTAATATGAGCTTTTTGCCTTATTAGAAAGGGAGTCCAAGTCTGATCCTGCATATTAGAAATGACTCAGATTGGTAATGAATTCACAATAAAACTGATTTATTGTTGCAGATTTAAATAGGTTGATGTAGCATTCCAGTCTTTTAAAACCAGCTATAAACCTGATTTGATGAGTAATTTAATTCCTGGTTCCTCTATAAATGGGTGAAATCATTTTGAAGCTTTAAACTTATGTCACTCTTTGCTAATGAGGATTAATTTTGTTTTTTGCACAATATGTTTAACAGTTTGGAGTCTCGTATATCTAAGGCTGTTTTCATGACAGTCCGGTAGACTAGTGTCCGGTAGACTAGTGTCCGGTAGACTAGTGTCCGGTAGACTAGTGTCCGGTAGACTAGTGTNAGGGTCCGGTAGACTAGTGTCCGGTAGACTAGGGTCCGGTAGACTAGGGTCCGGTAGACTAGGGTCCGGTAGACTAGTGTCCGGTAGACTAGGGTCTGGTAGACTAGGGTCCGGTAGACTAGGGTCCGGTAGACTAGTGTCCGGTAGACTAGGGTCCGGTAGACTAGGGTCCGGTAGACTAGGGTCCGGTAGACTAGGGTCCGGTAGAGTTCGACCTAAACTCCACCATCTGCTCCACCTCCAGCTGCTGTGGCTCTGAGTCAACCCAACCTGTTCCCCTCCTGGCCTGTGGGGGCGCTGCACCAAGAACCACTGAAGGAAACCACACAAAAACCACTAAAGACGCTGAGAGCAACTTCCTTCTTCACCAGATGGAAACAAGACGATTTTAGCGGGTGGAGAATTTCTCTTTAGTCTTTGGCTAAAGACCAGGAGACATTTCTCCTGCTAGCACTAGGCTAGCATGTTAGCTTTGGTTGTATTTACCCAGAATGCAACGTCCTGTAGTCCAGTGTCCGGTCCGCTTGGCGTTCACTTGTGTATTCAAGCCGAACCAGAGTTCACTTGAACTGAACCCAGACCGAGGTTTGGAGGACCAGAGTTAGCTTAGCATTCACACCTCACCAACCGAACCGGACTTTATAGGAACACGGACTGGAGTCGGATGAAGGCGGACTGACCAGGGCTGGTGGGAATGAACCCTAAGTGAGGTAAATTTTTCATTTTACTGTTTCTTCTTAAAGGTGGAGGCGTCACAAACAAATGCATCATTAGTTTCTGCTCAGAAATCGTTTTCTGAAGGTTCTCCTATAATATGTCTGCTTTAACAGAAAGTTTACGATGTGCAGCAGCAGCAGATGGACTTTGCCCTGCCTCTTCTGAATGCGGCTTATTAAAACTGAGAGCAGCAGCTTGAGACGACTCTTCACTGGCCGCCGGAGCAGGTTGGGGTCAGCCTGCATGGTCCTGGGTCACAGCATGCAGCCAGTGGGAATCAGACCCAGGAAACGGTTCCTTTCTTTAGCAGAAAATCAACCTGACGATGTGGTTGGATGGACGACGTTCTGTCAAACTCAGTATGTATGAATATGAAAAGCTTCACATGTGAGCAGATATCAGACCTCATGTCCAGGCGTTAAAGTTTCCATCAAACCTTTCCTGATGCCACAGAACATCCTGACCTGGGTTCTCTGCTGCGTTCAAAAAATACTTTACTGATCCCAACGAGAGCAGCACAGTGCTGCACACTGACTGTCAGCTGGCTTAAAGGAAGGAAAACATTTATCCCTCTCTTATGAAACAGGTAAAACAGAAAAAGAAATATTCTGAAAATAATGCAGTTAAACACATTGCTGTTGCTATTTTTCTTTTGTTCTGTGCATCAAATTGAACTGAACAGCAATAATAATGTTGTAGCAATAATAATAATAATCAATATTGTTTGTTATTTTAGAAGCATCATGAATTGTTGTAACTTCTGTGTTTTAATTCAAAGTAGTTTGATCACATATCATATTTCACTCACGATTATCATACCTCATTCAGACCTAATCTGGTCTGTGTTGTTAAATTTAGTCTCTGTTTACGCTTGTTTCTAATTTCTTTATTTAATCTGAATAATCTGAGTGGATGAAGGAAATGACCTTGTTGGAGAACTTGAGGTGAACTTCAGCTTCATCATGGAGGCTCTTCTTCAGCTGAGTCCAGGCCTCTCCGAGAGTCCTGACGAAACATCCGCACCATGGAGTATTACGATAAAACTCAACAAGTTTACAATTAAATACTAAACTAAAACTCAACAACTTTACAATTAAATACTAAACTAAAACTCAACAAGTTTCAATTAAATACTAAACTAAAACTCAACAAGTTTACATTAAATACTAAACTAAAACTCAACAACTTTACAATTAAATACTAAACTAAAACTCAACAAGTTTCTCTGCCTTCTTCTCGCTGCAGAGGATGGAGGGTGAGTGAATTTTAGTACGTTAGGAAAAGATTCAAGCATTTAAAATGTGAACTTCCTGTGTGTTAGCATTGCTTTCTGTGTTAGCTTTGCTCACTGTGTTAGCGTCTCTGGCTGTGTTAGCATTGTTCGCTGTGTTAGCATATCTGGCTGCGTTAGCATTGCTCTCTGCGTTAGCGCTGCTCGCAGCGTTAGCGCAGCTCGCAGCGTTAGCGCTGCTCGCAGCGTTAGCGCTGCTCTCTGCGTTAGCGATGCTCTCTGCGTTAGCGTTGCTCGCTGTGTTAGCGTTGCTCGCAGCGTTAGCGCTGCTCTCTGCTCCGTCTCCCACTCACCCTTCCTCCTGCGCTGCCAGCGGACTCAGCGATAGCTTGGACAGGTTTTTGGCGTATTCTTCCTCAATCTTTATCCTGACACACAGACATGAAGATGTCAGCTGACTGGACAAGAAAAACCTTCAAGGCAATTTAAAAAGTAGAAGATAATGAAGCTTGTTGTGAGTTTTACAGAGCGGCTGTTTCTGTTCTCATGTTTCTGCCCTTTGCCTTCACATTTACACCTGAATGACTCGCCTCCTGTTCTCTCCCAGGCGCTGAAGGTCAGGAAGGGAAATTAGCTTGAAGGATTCTTAACAAACACTGGCTTTCAGCTTTCAGTGTCATTTTCCACCACAAAGAGCAGAAAGTGGAAAAAAGGCGACTTCAGTTGGGAACAATTACAGCCCCTTCCAACAGCTTGGATTTTCTCATTTTATCAAGTTAAAATGAAAAGTTCACTGCATTTTACTGGAGTTTATGTAAAATCATACATGTATTTTAAATGTCAGCTTTTAAATGTCTGTTTGCTTTCAGCCCCAGGTTCTCTGATGCCCTTAAATAAAATCCTGCCTGTTACTTTAAGGCAGATCAGGGATGAAATGTTGGAGAAGTTCAAAGTTCAGTCCTGAAACAAAATCCGAAGCAGTGAAATATCTGATCAATCTCCCAGCAGGAACACGACAGGAAACCTACGAGACCTGGGCTGTAATTTTAAAACAAAAACACAAAATTAGACAAGCAGAAGGCTTCTTATACTAACTGCAAAAAGATTTAACATAAACATCCAGATTTGCCAAATGAAGATGAAATGTAAGATTACAGATGATAATAGATTAAGAGCCAAACTTCCCATCACTATGATCTGATATTCTGCAAATGAGAATATTTTAAAAAATTATATCTTCTTTTCCTCGGCTTCACAACTATTCTGTATTCTGAGTTGTTTTATCACATAAAATTAAACATGTCAGTGTCGGTTCTGAATCTGACCTGATCAAATGTTTCAGGGGTTTTTAGAAAACTGTGTTTGTTAAAACTGTCTGTTCCCGCTGGGGGAACATTTCTGTAGAGCCGTTACCTCTCGTGGATGAACTCAGCCATCTCCTTCTGCAGCTGTTTCCCCTTCAGCTGCTTCTGCAGCAGAACCTCGAAGCCCGTGACGTGGGCGGCCCCCTGCGGGTCCTTCCTGTCGGCCTGCGGACAGAGCAGAACACCGGCTGCGTGAGCGGAGCGGCGGCCGCGGAGCATCACGGGATCATCAGAGGTGAGTCAGAAACGATGAGGAGCTGTGACTCATCCTGACTGAGAGGCCGCGCGTCGGCGTTCACACGTCAGCCGCTGAGGGCCGCTTCTCATGTCAAACGTGTCTGGATGGCGCGTGGCAGCCATGTTTCTTTCAGTGACAGCGCGCGTGGGACCGAGGCGTCAGGTCAGCGAACGGACAGGAAGTCATCCGGAGGAAACGCCGCGTTTCAATCAAAATGATTTATTTGAGGTTAAAACAGTAAAATCAGATGAAAACTGTTTACAGTGGATATAATCCACTTTAATCTGCATTAGGCTACAGAGATTCTGTCAAACAAAAACTGTTAATGGTTGTAGAATTGAATTGTTAAGATAAATTTGTTTTGTTGGAGAAGAAAAAAAGACATTTGCAGCAAATTGATATCAGTTTCAGTCTGAGCGGTTTGAGTCGCGTTATGGATTAACTGATCTGTGGAGAATCAATCCACTCCCGCTGGATTATCGGCTCCTCTACGAAGCATCTCTTCACCGAAGCACGATGATATGAGAGCTTATGCCTCCCATAATAACCTGTTAAAAATAACAGCAGCTTCCCCTGTTACACCAACAAACAAGTTCTTTTAATACAAAACAACACAGTAAGATTTTTAGAATATTAGACTTTTTCTCAGGAGACTCCATGGGTTTTCTGTCGGATTTGTCTCTAAACTTTGACTAGGCCGTGGGAAATGTTTAATTTTCCGCTGCATTTTGTTGTTGATTCAGATCTTCAGTAGATTTCTGAAGGTTTTAGTTTGAAACTAAATGATATTATAATTATTTAGAGCTGTTCAGGATTTTAACTGTCTGATTCCAGCGGAGGAACAGTAACTCCAGAGCATGATGCTGCCGCCGCCATGTTCAAACATTGATTTGTCTTTGTCAGACCCAAACGCCAGCTTCAGGAGTCCAAGCAGACAGAGACAGAAAAGTCGACTTCCTGTGAATCCTTCGTTAGCTTCCTGTCATCAGTCTGGATTTAATAACGTCACTTTGGCCCAGATTATCCTCTCAGCCAAACTGGACTGTTTCAGGTCAGACCAGATGTAGAAACAGGAAGCAGGATTTTACTTTAATAATCTGCAGACTAATACAGATAATTACAGCTGTTTTACTTTCAGATTTGCCCATAAAATGTAAATTTTTAGTAGAATTGTGCTGAAAATTTGTCACATTAAACATGAAAAAGATCAGTGGAACCCTGACAAGATGGAGCGATGAATTATTTTGTTTTTTCTGTTTTTTACAGAAATGGTTACATCATAGCCAATATTTTATCTAATATTTTACATATTACATAGAAGAACACACAGAGCTGAAGTTAAGTGGAGAAATGCTAAATTAGGCAGAAATGGAGCGAAGCAGCTGCTGCGGCTCCGTTTTCAGCTGACTTCCTTCCAGGTTTCTATATCGGGAACGGCCTGGACGAGTCGCTCCAGAAACTCACCCAGAAATAATCGCAGTAGCTCCATTCGTTGGGCTTGAGGAGCTGCTGCTCCGGACCTTCTCCCGGCAGCGGGAACGTCACACAGTTTATCTGCAACCACACAAGCACACATCAGGCTGGACACAGACTGCTGAAGGTCACGCTGCTGAGGAGCCAAAAGGTCACAATGAGAGTGATGACCTGAGGGAGCCACAGAAACGTTTCTGAGTCCAGCCTCCTCGCTCTGCAGCATCTTCAGTTATTCTGATTATGTAATGCTGCCATCTGGGATCCCCCAACACCCCCAACCCGGCATGCTAGGCTGGGACACGCAGACGGGACGCTTCACCCACAAACACAGAAACTCCCTGATTCACCGTGATTACAGCCAATACTGTGCCGCACCGCGCTGGCTGCTGCAGCTGCTGCTGTAGCTGCTGATACTGCAGCTGCTGCGGCTGATACTGCAGCTGCTGCGGCTGCTGCTTCAGCTGCTGCGGCTGCTGCTGCTGCTGTAGCTGATACTGCAGCTGCGGCTGCTGCTGCGGCTGCTGCGGCTGCTGCTGCTGAGAGACAAACATCTGACATTCACTCAGAGTGTCGTTGATCTGGAGAGACGTTGTGACGCCGGCAGCTTGTGTCACATCTCTGGAAGCTAAAACAGAGTTTGATCTTCATGCTGCAAACATCCGAGGCGCTAAATGATTATTATTCATGATGGACGATAACAAGCAGCTTCAAGTAAAATTCAATCACAGCTTCTGGTAGGAAGAGCGGCTCTGTTGGCCGTTATTGTTAGAAACTTAGTCAAAAATGAACAAAAACAGTTTGACCTCTAAGAGAAAAACATGGGGTTTGATTTTTTTAAAGTCATATTGTTACAGTGTTATTTGGTCATTTATTAATGTCAGTTTCAAATGACACATTTATTTAGCAAGCTAATTATTGTGTTAGTAAGGTAATTGTTTTAGTGTGCAAGCTAAATAGTTAGCTGAAAATCAAACATTTACTTAGCAAGCAAATTAGTTGGTAAAATGAATCGTTTGCTTGTTCATATTATAATATGTAGAATTCTAAAGCTAAATATTGAACACTAAACTAAACATTTAGTTAGCAAACAAACTAAATAGTTAGCTAGTAAATAAGCTAAATATTTATCTTGAAGCTAAATATAAATAGTAGGAATTTATATAGAGATTTGCAATATCCAGCTTTTATTTTGATAGTACACTTCTGGTGAATTCGCATATTAAGAGAAAATGTTTTATTGCAAACTGATTCTTTAGTTTGGAGGTAAATATTTAGTCTAGAAACTAAATATTAAGTTTATTAATTAAAAGTTTAGTCTAAAATTCTGACATTTATAAATGAATGAAAAATGAATCTGATTTTTCCTTTAACAGGCTAAATAACCCAAATTATTGCTGTTAATTCTTGGCTGTAACAGCAGATAATTTATCGTATTTAAAGCTGCAGATTTTCTCCACCGCTCAGAGTAAAACCCTCAGACGTTTCTGAGGTGCTTCAGCTGCTTCGATGTTAAATGTGTCGTCATTTTGTAGATTTATTATCAGCGCCGGTGAAACTGCCCTTAGCGATCCGTCTCTCCTCTCTGCTCTAGAACCAGCAGCTGATCCTGTTAACAGCATCTGCTGTTTGTCATAATGAGGGAAGCTTCAATGCTGCTTTGTGCAGAACATTAAACTTCATTAGATATGAGCTAATTAGCTCTCCTCCAAGCTGCATGTAAACAGTGAAGGATGATTAGGTATTAATGTTTGTTTGGTTTCCAGCAGCTGTATTACAGGATCTTTGGTTGTGATCTCTGCAGCTTTTTCACAGCTGAAGGAAAGCTTCAGCAGAGATCATCCGGCCTGTTATGTAAGCGTTGGTATACAGAGGAAACACGCAGAGCGGCGGAGTGATGTACCGACCGGTCGCCTTGTTCATTTTCTGCCTCAGAGATCACACTGATTGTCATGGCTCCAGATTTTCTATTGCACCGCCTCAGCATCCATCAGCAGCGCTGCTTTCCCACACCGAGCCGCTCGTCTACAGGGAGCCTGTCTGCCTAACTTGCGCCTTTATGGCCTGTTATTGCGGTGCTGCGGGGGGCTGGGGATTAAATATTAATCCAGATTACCTTTGTGACCCAGCATGTAACAGATCCGCCCAAAAACTCTGGATTCTGCTGCAGCTTTTCATGTTTGAACAAAGCAGATTTGTTTGGCCAGTGGGAACATTTTGTCTCCACTCAGCGTTTCTGAACTGTGTGCCTCAGGTGAGCGAAGCTGCTGCTTGTTACATGTTTCACTTCTGGCTCATTTATTTGCTGAATAAAGAAAAATAAATCATGACAGAGATGTGAAGGAAATGGCCCGTGAGAAATGTAAAAAATGACGTGTTGGCAGCCATTTCTGAGCAGGAATTTCTGCAGACGAGGTTCAGGAAACTCTGCTACTGTTGCTAAGCAACAAATTACTTTGTGGTAAAATTTCCCCTCCCTTCCTCCACAAATTTACCTTCAGTAACAAAGCAACTAAACTGCAAACGGGATGTTTCTGGTTTCAGTACTGAGACTGACACACTGTCAATGAGGCAAAACATTATGACCACTGACAGGTGAAGGAAGGACTCAGATTGCATCCTTTTCGTGACGCCTGGAACACGTGAGGCAGCAAGTGAACTTTTTGTCCTCCATGTGGATGAGTTGAAGGCAGGAACAACGTGCAACGTACGGATTCACCGAGTCCAAAGCTGAGGGGTTTTATCTGGTCTGTCTGTGGAAGAGCTGCTTAAAGCCGCCATGGAGAAGCAGCTGCTGAGTCTTTGACTGAGGAACACAAGAATCTGCTGCTAACGCCACAGATCCAGCCAGACCAGAACCCCTTCAGCGATCTGGATGCATCAGCTCACTGCATGTCGTCATAATTTACTGCAAACAAACGCTGAAGCACTTTGGTGTGAACGTGATCCGACTTTGATCCGATTTATGTTGGAGCAACAAACTAGTTAATGATGATTTAAAGACTGTTCCTCAGAACCATTACTCCTCAGATAAGTTTTGGGAACCAAAGGGAAACATCTGACCAATAGAGACTGAATCTTCTTTTTCTGTGTGGAAAGAAACTGAACCACCTGAAAAAGGTAACAAACACCAGGAGGAGATTGCGTTGGGTTAGCTACTGTTTCTACAGCTAATGTCACTTTTAGATTGTTAAAGTGTTTCTGAATGTAACTACACTGAGTTCCTGCCAAGAGCCTGGCATAAAGGACTGACATGGGGAGAAACTGCTCCTGCACGGTGGAGGAGTCAGGATGCTGAGGGCTCAATTTTTCTCCTTGAAACACAAAAACATGATGAACTTTGATACTAAACAGAAAATGTTTCATCTCAGTCCCAGAAGCAAATCGTGAAGAAATCCTGTGGATTGAGAGGAAGAGCCAGGAGTCTGGATGAATTAGAGATTATCGAAGAGGAATATGAGTCGACCTGTAAGATTATAGGAGACGTGTTGTAAGAAAGAAGTGATGATTTGGTGAGGAAACTCTGGATTGTTCCAAACTCAGTAAATATAATTACTTATTAACGGTTTCATCTTTTTAGGGTCTTGAAGGTTCAGGACGTTCTACTAACAGCATGATTCTTTGACGTTACGGTTTAATTTGAATACAGATTTTAATCCTCAGTCCATCCTCAGCTGACACTGACACATTGTCATTACTTCCTTCCAGTTTTCACCTCTGCCTTTTTTCCCAGAATGCATCAACAGGTTGAGCCGAACGCCAACGATGGTCTGATCTGAAGCTGAAACTCCGTCAGACGATTCGCACGCTGAAGGTGAAAACAAGGTTGCAGAGCAGCTGCTTCCCTCTGATGTGTGAAGAATCCTGCATGGGTCCATTTCGCCATCCGTCATGGAAGTGTGCGTCTCCATGACGACTGTGGCTGGGTTGTGTAATGAGAGTTTCTCTGTGGTGAACAGAAAGAAACCTCTGGAGGGGCGTCGCAGATTGACTCGTTATCACCTGTTTTCCACCAGATGAGGACGGACGGGTCTGGATCAGACCGGCCCAAACGCCGTGGCGTCTCCCTCCTTCTCTTGTTGTTGTTTTCCGCCTGAACACCAGTTAATCGGTGCTTTTGCCTTTGTCACCATGGAAACTGGACTTGCTGCATCCCTCGCAGGTCTGGGGGATTTTTTTCTTTCACAATGCCCGTCCACGGCGGTCAGCCGAACATAAGGCAGAACCCACACCTCACGCCTCCCACCGAGGTTACGTAACCCGCTGCTCTGTCTGAAGGTCTGGAGACAAACAGAACCTCTCAGAAACCAGTCCGGTTCTGGAGCCTCACCTGCACTGGTTCCATCTGAAGCCCTTCAACTGGAAAAACCAACGAAACCCAGAAGGGAGAAACAGTCAGAGATCAGTTTACCTGACAGGCTCTAAAAATACCACCAGGTTCTGCAGCAGCTTTTTGTTCCTCTACTAAAAACATCGATGAGGGTCTTCAGGGTTTAAATTCACATTTGATCAGATTTCAATCGATCAAACACAAAATAAATGACGGGGAACCCCAGATCTGAGCTGCTCCTTAAAAGCTCATGGGATGTCAACGGATGAGAGGAAAATGAAACCAGAGCAGGAGATGAGGGGCTTGGTTCGGGTCCGGAGTACTCACTGTGATCTTGGTCTCCTTGACCTCGGTGATCTGCCTCTTGGCCGGCGACACGGAGCCGGGGGGCTGCGGGGCGAGACAGGACGGATCATCAAAACTCTCCTCTGTGTCAAAGCTGGCTTCCATCATCATCCCGCTCACCTCCTCCTGCTGCTCTGCTCTGCTCTGGGAAAGCCTCGCTCCTCTCTTTCCCTCCACACACACACATACACACACACCGAGCCTGCCTTCCAGTCTCACACGCTGCAGCGCGACTGGAGAGGAGCGGAGTCGTGTTGAGGGGAGGGGGAGAGGGATGCTGAGGAGGAGGAGGAGGGCTGCAGAGGGAATGTGACGAAGTCTAGCCTCCGGTTAAGCTGCTGTCGCTAAAGTTTAAGGGAAGGAAAATCTCCCCCACCGCCCAGATCTCCAGCACCTTTCCTCCAACACGAGCCGCCTCTAATGGAGTAAAGACCACTGAGCTGCAGGTGCTGGAGAAAAGGATCTTTGAAGGCTGCTTGTGTTTGAGCTCCTGAAGGGTTAAACGTGACACTGGACGGCGCAATGTGCTTTTCCTTTCCTGCACTGATCTAACATCCTGACCCCAAACACAGAGGAGCGAGCGACGCCTCACCTTTGCCGTGCAAAACATGGCGGCCGGCCGCTCCTACCGCCACTTGCCCAGAGTTTCTGCCGATCCGACTTTCCGCCGTTCCCAACGTGAAATCTGACTTCGGTCGTCCTGTTTACCGGCAGACTCTGCCATGTGGCGCCTAAACCTCAGCCGTCCAACTGTCCGTCCATCGATTCTGCTGCTCGTTGTCGCACGGCCTGGCCTCAGCCCAGGGGGAGTCGGTCACGAGGGTTGGCATGAATCGGTGTTGGCCCGGGTTCATGTGAGCAGTGGGAGCGGCCCTGCTCAGAGCGACTACTGAGATCCAAAAGGCTTTTCAGAAGACGAGCTGCTCTGATGATCCTCATTTTCTCAACTTCCTCTCGAAATACAAATAAAAGTCTTTCTGAAGAGCCTGGAGCGAGACGCTAAGATTTTCTCTCAGGTTTTTATTTTGCAGGCATCCCTTCGTATCATGCTGTGCAGAAGACTTGGTTCCCCTTTAACACGTCCCAGGAAGTTAACCATGATGCTGATGAGAGAAATGACTCAAACTGGTGCACATTATAGGGATACATTTATATTCTGAAGGTAAAATAAAATGTT
Organism: Alfaro cultratus; assembly: GCA_903066825.1. Taxonomy (NCBI): domain Eukaryota; kingdom Metazoa; phylum Chordata; class Actinopteri; order Cyprinodontiformes; family Poeciliidae; genus Alfaro; species Alfaro cultratus. Next base: position 11,762 of record CAEFZX010011993.1, on the reverse strand, counting down.
TGGCTTTCTTCCACCTTACAGATGAAGTTCAGACCATAAATCTGCAGAATCTCAAACCTAAAGCGTTCTGTGAACATAACCTACATTACGTTTTTGAACAGTTTTCTTTATTGATGAACAACAACGATGAGACGCATCGTAACTGATGATGCTTGAGACAAACTGACGTTACCTGTTTACACGATGCAGGGCTGCTGGTGCTCTCCAGGGATCTGCTGGCCTTTGTGCTGCTGCTGCATCTGCTGGCTAAAAAAATCAAACATAGATTATTCATGAATGTAAGGTTGAGAGATATGTGACCGCTCACTCAAATCAAACCGTGAGCTTCCTGAACATCCACTACACCACAACATTTCTCCTTTGAGTTTAAATTGATGCACTCAACAATTATAGTAACTATTAGATGGTTATTAGAGCTGTGACTTTAATACATTAATTTCAATTACTAAATCAAATTAATCTATAAGAGTAATAAAGCTTTAACACAATCAATCTCTTCTTTACCTACAAAAGCCCTGAGCTGGAACCTCTGTTGCATGTTTCTGGTACGACTGTAAATCTGACGCACACGCTACATCCGCTAACAGTGAAGCAGCTTCTCTCTGGTCCCAGTGGGGATTAATATCCACTTCTAAACAATCTGATTGGATGCTGGAAATGACTATTGTTGTGTTGAAGTTGTACTAGAATGAGTTTAACTGTCAGTGAAGCTATGCTAGCCTGATAGCTAAAGCTAAACAAGTAGCAGTTAATGCTAATATTAGCATCTACAGTCCAGATTTCTAAAGAAACTCCATGAATGATCAGGACTTCCTGAATATCTGGAAAGATGAACTTTGGTCTAATCTGATAGTTGAAGAACAGATTAAAACCATAAATATAAATTTTGCTTATTTTGTTGAAATATAGTTTTAAATTAAAATGTGAAAACTAATTATACAGAAAAATACTAACAAAAAATATACTTTACGACAGAATTAACATCCAGTCAAACAATAACTCTAAACATTCAGCTCTGTCTTCATCTGTTTTTATTCTGAAACACTAAATGTTTGTTTTTCTCCATTTAACCATGTAGGAAAGTTTTCCTGCAGTCAATCTGATGAAGCTTAATAAAGCTGTTAGGAATTAGAGAACAGATTCATTTATGAAGCCATTTCTCTGGGTTCCTGTTTGTTTACTTCCTGGTCTTACATCACATCCTGTGTTAGAAACGTTCCTAGCAGCCTGGAGCTTCACCCAGCCTGGAGCTTCACCCAGCCTGGAGCTTCACCCAGCCTGGAGCTTCACCCAGCCTGGAGCTTCACCCAGCCTGGCGCTTCACCCAGCCTGGCGCTTCACCCAGCCTGGCGCTTCACCCAGCCTGGCTTCACCCAGCCTGGAGCTTCACCCAGCCTGGCTTCGCCCAGCAGCCTCCGTGGCGGTTCCCTCCATCCCTGGTGATTCATGATCTGTCCAGTCGCTGCTCATCAACCCGGCCCGATCCCAGAGCCAAGGCCGCACATCTCGGCTGCACGGAGCCGCGGGCTGCAGCCAGACCACAAACTCAGATCGTTATCACTTTGCTTACAGGAGCAATGAGAAACCCATGACTTCACTTAACCTCCGTCAGTATCGCATTAAACTAATGTTTTTCTGCTCAGAATCCTTCAATAAATGTGGGATGAATTGTTAGTTTTAATGTTTCCATGTTTGTTGGATGTTTGCTTCTATTCACACAGAACAGACCTGCTCTTTCTACTCCCTATTGCTCAGGTTCAGTAATTCACTAGTTTAATGAGCAGAAAGACTTTCAGGTAACTGAAAGAGGCTGCAGTAAAACCCAGGATATCGTAACGACTCCAGGAAGGTTTACAGCCCAACCAATCAAACAACAAGGCCTGTTCGAATTTACGAGGCTGATAACTGCTGGGAGGTTTATCTGCAGTCTGGCAGAACCTCTGCATCCCGGCAGAACCTCTGCATCCCGGCAGAACCACTGCATCCCGGCAGAACCACTGCATCCCGGCAGAACCTCTGCAGCCCGGCAGAACCTCTGCTGTCTGGTTTGGATGCAGGAAGATAAGAGTTTTGCGTTTTAAAAACCTCGTAAACGTCATTAAAGTCACTTCCAGATGTTCCTGCAGTTTCTTCTCTACTCTAAGCAGGTGAGCAGAAAACTAGAAAACTATGAGAATAAATCATTTTAAACATGAATCACATTTTAACCAAAGAAAACATCAAAAATAAGCAACATTTTCTTTAATCTGATCTTAAACCTTCAGGTTGGAGCAAAGTGTTTCAGGAAGTCCTGATCGTTCATGGAGCTTCTTCAGACGCTGACATTAGCGTTAGCTGCTACATATTAGCATTCAGATGCTATTTTAGCCTTGAATAGCTTCACTGTTTGGCTAACTCCTTTTAGCACAAATTAAACACAACAATAATCTTTTCCAGTGTCCAATCAGATCGTCCCTCAGTGGACCAGAGGGAAGCAGCTTCGTCGTCCATCGCTGTTAGCCATAGCAAATATAATTATATTTTTAATTAGTTCACTATTTTTTACCACTTTTTGTTTCTGTTTCTATTTTTTAATCAATTTTCTTCAGTATTTTCACAGATTTTCATGCTGCCCTCAGCAGTGGTTTCATTTACACTCGCCTGTGTTTTATTATCCTGCCCAGCATTTTATCCTTCTTTTGTCAGATCCTCTTTATTAAACCACGTCACCTCCATCCTGGACCTCCTGCTTGTGTTCGGTCCTAAAGGCTCCACATTCCTGACATACTGATGCAAACTGATGCTGTGTTCAGTCGCCTGCTTCCCGACGACGTTTTGCTCTGGAGGTTCCTGTTAGTCCGGAGCAGCCGCTCTGATCCCAGGCTTCAGAGTCGCAGCCCGTCACTAAACTCTTCCTCTGTCAGCAGCGATGCTCCTGTCTGACTAAACGCTGACAACCCCCTGCAGCCGGCTGCGTCCGTCCGCTCCTTCCTCCTCGGACTGTTTGGGCGTCAGCCAGCAGGAGGAGGAAAACCATCTGCTCTCTGACTCGGTTCGCCGGCTGAGCAGAGATGCTGAACCGTAACGAGCCTCTTGTTGAGATTTCTCCTCCAGTTGTGTTCACAGGGTTACTGGGGGATTTGTGACTTATTGAGTTGTGTCTTGTTAAACTGAGTGGAAGAAACTGGAGCTCAATAACCATCCACTATCATCTTATTTAGAATATATCTCTGTTTTTATTGTTTTGGGTGTTTTGTGACTTTGTGTTTTGTTTTCCAGTACTGTGTCCAGAACCTGGGGCTGAGGAAGAGGAGGCCTGGTTTCACCATATGGTGAGGAGTTTGTGCTGCCAGCCGTCCCTGTGGGGCTTCGGCTGAGGAAGAGCGGCGCCGCCGCCATGTTTCCACTGGAGCAGGACTGGATTACACACACTTTGTTTTCAGGTTTCCTGTCTGACTCTAAGCAGGTTTTATGGGCTGTTGGTCTCAGAAACAATGAGTGTTTTTATCGAAGTGTGGCCTTCATGCAGAAATCAGCACTTAGCAGTTTTTTCAGAAATGTAATCGGAGATCATCCCTCTCTGCAGAGAGCAACTCTCTGTGAAATGTACGAGGATGAAGAGGAAGAGGAAGATGATTCGTGTTGCCATTGAGTTCAGAGAGACTTGGCTGGAAAATCAGCTCGTTCTGAGTTTAAACTCAGCCAGAGATGAAATTAATCCATCCATCTTGGGTCTTTTCCTTTCAGTCTGGATCTCCTGATAAACTGACAGCTTCATGTTTCTACTGAATTGTTTCCTCATGGCTGCAGATGTTTTGTCTCTCCTGCCGTCACTCACTAAGAAGAAACAAAGATTTTTTTCATCATTCAGTTGTTATTTTTCTGGCTGGGAAGCTTTTTAGAATCATCTAAAGATCAAATGAATGTTGTCTTCCTGCCTCAGTGAAATTAAGACTGTTTTCCTCCTGATGGTCCGGTCGACCCGGTTCTACTGGAACCAGAACTCCATCATCTGCTCCACCTCCAGCTGCTGTGGTTCTGAGTCAAACCAACCTGTTCCCCTCCTGGCCTGTGGGGGCGCTGCACCAAGAACCACTGAAGGAAACCACACAAAAACCTCTGAAGACGCTGAGAGCAACTTCCTCCTTCACCAGATGGAAACAAGATGGAGGATCAGATTTTAGTGTTGGAGGATTTCTCTTTAGTCTTTGGCTAAAGACCAGGAGCCATTTCTGCTGCTAGCGATAGGCTAGCATGTTAGCTTTGGTTCCATTTACCCAGAATGCCCTGCGCTGTAGTCCACTTCCTGCTTTTGAGCAATCTCCGGTCCGCTTGGCGTTCACATATGGATTCAAACTGAACCAGAGTTCATTTCAACTGAACCTAGACTAGGTTTGGAGGACCAGAGTTAGCTTAGCATTCACACCTCACCAACCGAACCAGACTTTATAGGAAAACGGACTGGAGTTGGACTGAACATCATATCCTGGTTTAACACCTGGTGGAGTCGGTGGGTATGTCAAAGTCACAGCAGCTAGAAAACATCTTCATAAACGTCCCGATAGCTGAAAGCTTTCTCCTGTCAGCTAACAGCCACGTCTTTAACACAGTAACAGCTTTAAAGGCTCATCTCCTCTTAATTAATCTTTCATTATTCCAAATCCCACCAGCATAATTGCAGCTCTGGTGGGACTGCGTGTCGATGTTCCAGCTCATCCCCTTTGTGAAAATGTCTCCATTAAATGACAGCAGCTGACAGCTTTCTGAAACTCTGATGTCTTTATAGCTGCCACATGCTGAGCTGCAGCTCCCTGAACAATAAACCAACAGAATGACAGCGGCTGCTGCAGCACTGGGTGTAACCGGGTTCTGGTTCACTCCACTGTACCGGGCCGGACCAAGTAACCCCTCGACTGCGTTGTGTAGTTTTTTAAAGAAGACGAGGAGTTTCTGGGTGATCAGGCAGTTTATTTCCTGAATGAGAAACATATCAGGTTGGAATCGGTGCAACGCCTCAGCTTCACTCAGCACTGCAACATGTTAGCTTTTGACTTAGTTATGTTAGCTTTTAATTTAGCACATGAAGTGTTTTATAATATTAACAAAACTAAAAGCACAAAACTTGGTGCCAGGCACACATCTAGTAAATAGATAGATTACACACTATTTGTCTAAGTTAATAAAAATGATGTTTTATGTGTTGCTAACAGTTTTCTATGCTGTGCTGAAGAATGCAACTCACCTCTGGTGCATCTTTCACACTGGCACTGAGAACAGGGCCCAGCAACAAATAACCAGCCACACAGACAGGGGGCGCTATTTCCCTATTGCACTGATACATAAAGCGAGTGCGATTCTACAACCTAAACCTAAACGCTCTTTGAACTGGAGGAGCCTCCATGTTTTCCTCCATAACTGAGGCGTAAACACAGAAGGTTGTGAGAGCAGAAACGTTCCTCCACCTCCTGAGAAAGTGGCTGCTTTGGTTCTTCCAACAGAGCAAATCCAGGATAATCAGATTAAAGTGTGCAGGAAGGAGCCTGAAGATGATGAGGAGAGAATGAGAATGAGTCCAGTTCACAGAGTTCTGGCGCTGAATGCAGAGGAGCTGGAGACGAACCCGACACAAACATCTGGTTTATGGAGCAGATTGGTTCAAACTATTTTGGACTTTCCTCTTTTCCAGGAACTCATTCACAGAACAAAACCAAAGAGTTTTGGTTCGTTTTACCTTCACTGGGATGATGGTTCTGGTTTCCAGCAGGACGAAGCCGCCGGTCCGGTTCAGCCGCAGCGCAGCTCTGTGGACACAAACCAGCTTTACATGGAAACCAGGAAACTTTACAGTGATACAAAAATAAAGTCAGGCAAAGAGTAGAAACTTAAACAGCAAAGTCAACATGAACTGCAGGAAATGAGGAAATATGAAAATGAAAAGCACATTTTTCCTCTCTTTTCTTTTATACTTTAGTGTTTGTTTTCATGCTCAATTGATTGACTAAATACTTTTTTCGTTGAAAAGGAGAAAGTTATTGACAAAATATAAATATGTAAATAAAATATTCCAAGATGACATAAGAACTGAATTTTTTAGATTCTAGATAAGCAACTCAAACTTGCTTATATAATTTTATTTTTTCTTAATTTAGTTTATCTATTAATCTCTGGAAAAGAGGATTTCATTATTTTTTAAGAATTAAGCTTGTGTTTTTATTTTTTAATATATTCTGTGTTAATATTCTTGGGAAAATACTAAACTAAATGTAAGTCAATAAACAAAAAAGAAAATTGCATGAGATTTTTAAAACAAGGTAATGTTTTTATATGTTTCCATTTTTCTGGGAAATTTCTTACGAAAGCTTTACAATAATTAAGGATAAACCTACATTTTATTTAATGTTCATAATTAAATGTTTATTATAATTTTATTATAATTTTTATTTCAGGGGGGTAAAAATGAGTAAATTATTTTTTTCATGTTCCCTAAAGCAAGTGGAAAACAGAAGCTAACAGATTTCGATGAAGTTCAGCGCTACAGAGAAAAGTTAATCATGTTTTTGATAAAAACCAGATTTATTGTCGTCCATCTGCTGCTGAACAGCAACAACCAGCAGTGGCCAACAGCTGCAGGTTGGGAATGATTTGGTCTTTAACGCTGATAACTGAGTTTACTCAGAGTGGGAACATTAAACGCTGCTGCTGCTGCATCATTAAAGGTTAGAGCTGCAGCATCTCCAGGTCGGGTCGGCCAAACATATTACCAACAAATGTTTCATCACTCCTCACTAAAACCTGCTGCCATTCAAGCAGTGAAAACGATCCAGTAACTGGATAAATAAATAAATCTCTGCTCTACTAGCTGCTCTGCTAGCTGCTCTGCTAGCTGCTCTACTAGCTGCTATGTTAGCTGCTCTGCTAGCTGCTATGTTAGCTGCTCTGCTAGCTACTGTGCTAGCTGCTCTGCTAGCTGCTCTATCAGTTTTACAGTATTTTAGATGTTATTTAACCAATAAAGAATGATAGCTGGCCAAAAAAGGTTCAAAATTATTGTTTTCCTTTTCTTACACAAAACAAAAAAAAATCCTACTGATGGGATTACGGGATGAAGAAAATAATCCAGTTTAAAAAATACAGGTCAGACATTGTTCCTAAATTTTGCTCCTTTGATTCAGGATGAACAGCACAGGAAACAAAAGCACTCAGTGATGAGTAAAAACAGAATAAAGTTTAGCTAAAAAAGTGAAATCAGTGGATAGTTTCTGTTCCCTGGTCTCCATGATGCTGGTTTTTCTACAAACCTCCATTAGCAACTGTTAGGTCAGAGTGATCAATTATTCAGGATGTGTTTACACCTTGTTGACAGAGAGCCAGACATCTAATGACGCTGCTTCACTGTTTCCAGAGCAGCAGTGAGCTGAGAGGAGAGGAAACCTGACAGCAACACAAATAGACTAAACCTACCAGAACAAATAAACAACAGGAACACCTGAACTAACTCAAGGAGAAAATTTACATTTATTGAGTAAAGAAATGATGAAAACATGAAAGCGTCCACATGTTCTGGGTGGAACGGGACACAAAGCCTCCGGACCTGCAGAGGAACGACTCCACTCCAGAGGAAGGAGTTTATTTCACTTTCAATCTAGAATTTAATTCTTTCAGTAACGATTTCAGTCTCAATGAGCATCAAGTCACTGGCAGATTTAATCTCCTGCCTCCTTCCAAAACCCCAAGATGAAATGTAGCTGCATTAATAAAGCATGAACACAAACAGTTCCCTCGTTGTTGCTGAGCAGGAACAGTTTATCTTATCTTTTTAGTCAGATCTCTTTTTCTCACTGATTTCACAGGCTTGAAAGCAGAAATGCAGCCTGAAGAGATGAGATGTTTCATCGTGTTAGAAAATCAGCCACGTCTCGATGTGAGCGATATCTAAACCCTGATCCTCCGGGTGCTGCTGCTCCCCGGCCAGGATTAGCTCCTCTGTTCGCTCTGTGAGCTTCGGCTGCTGACGAATACCAACAGGAAACCAGGATGAAGATCACTGTCCCGCTGGAGAACAGGACTCTGGTCAGTTGGCCCAATTTAGGCCCAATTGTTATAAAAAATAAAAGCATTAAATCCCCCAGCACTGTCGTTTAACTGCAGTGTTTGCATAACCTTAATCTGTAACCCTGGGTTCTCTGACAGGGCTAAAAATCAGATTTTTCACACAGTTTGTTACTTTGCCTCCAGGCTGCAGATGAGACTCTGAAGCAGTAATTATAGGAAGAAAGCGAGAAGCTCTGCAGAGCAAAGACAGATGGTTAAATGAGATAATACTGATGCATTAGTGCAGCCGCCTGCAGTTTGTTGGTCCTGCAAGTAAAGTTACATCAAATAGAAGTAATTTTAGTGACTCCAACTGAAAACAAATTAGAGGTGCATGTTTCCTTTTATTTAATGTATTTAAACATTTGGTTTGAATTTATCCCTTTAAAAATTAGGGTCAGATGATGATTAAAGGGGATTGTTGGAAATCTCTGGTAACAAAGATTTTAATAAATAGTGACTTAAAATTCTACAATTATTTTCAGATTTAGATTAAGGTTGGGATTTCAATGTGTGATTTTTGATTAATTAATTACAAAGATTTAAATGAATTTAAATGGTTTTTTGAAATCAGTAACTCTTTTTTTACGCACGTAAGTTGAAAGTGGAACCTTTGTATTTGTGCGTTTCCGTTACACCAGTGAATCTGACGCACAAGCTGCGTCCGCTAACAACAGCGATGGAAGCCGCTTCTCTCAGTCCGTTGGCGGTTAATTTCTGCTTCTAAACGATCTGATTGGACGCTGGAAACACTGTTGTTGTGGTCAAGTTGTGCTAAAAGCAGTTAGCGTCAGTGAAGCTATTCAAGCCTAAAATAGCATCTCAGTGCTAAACATGTAGCAGCTAATGCTAATGTCAGCGTCCACGTTTCTAAAGAAGCTCCATGAATGATCAGAGAAACTCTGGAAAGTTGAACTTTGTTCCAATCTAATGGTTAAATGACCTGAAAACAGATTAAAACTATAAATATATTTGTTGTTGAGCTCATATTTCTACTTCTCCAATAATTTAGAAATTAATTATTTACAGACTCTGCAATTAACCCCGAGTCCCACCTCTAATTTAAATATGAATCATATTATTTGAATCATTTGTGGTGTGCAATTAGTATGTAAACAAATATCACACCCACAAATAAACATCAAGTTATAAAAATAAATGTAATCTTCTGTCCATAAGAGTCTAATTGCAGTTCCTACCATGCTGTAGCTCTGGGAGACAGAGGAGTCTGACGTCTGCAGCCGAACTACGAGACAAACATGGAAACTGTTTCTGAATGAGCAGCTTTTCTCCCTCTCAGAACCATGAAGCCGCTTCAGTTTGGGTCAGAGCAGATAGAGGTCAAAGGTCGTCCTTCTGCAGTGAAACAAAGCCAGAAATGTTCTGGCACACAACAAGGACGTGTCTGTCCAGCAGCTTGTCCTGCTCTTTCCTGGACTTTCTCTTCGGAAGGTTCTGGAATAAAAACTGACGTGCATCTGTAGGTGTGAATTAGTAGAGAACATTTGTGAACAATGATTTGATTCCAGATATAAAACTTTAAATTGAATCAATATAAAATATCAAGAATCATAAGAGCTTTGAAATGAAAACTGTAGCAGAATATGAATCTCTAAACTTGCAATTAAAGCAAAAACAGGTTAGAAGCATCTCTAATATCTGAATTAAGTCTTCAGTTGACACAGACTGTTTCTGATCATAATTACATAATTTGGCATTTTGAAATTTAATTCCCTTAATAAAAACACGACAAATGTAAAATAATTCTGTTTATTGGTGGAAAGTTTCGGCGCTGGGATGAAGTTTTTTTAGTCCTTTCTGGTTTATTTTTAAAAATCTGCCACAGAAACACTTTGTTCGCGTCACGCGAGTCACGTGATCAACAACCGGATGTTGATCCTGGCTGAACCCACGAAGAAGAAGACAGGAAGTGGTTGGAGGATCGCTGCGTGGTTTGTTTCTTATTTACTTATTGCGTGAACAAAATTATTGATGTGTTTAGTATTTAATGGAAACATCGTAGATTTGCGCTGTCAGCTTTTCGCTTCTTGTCCAAATTAGCAGATAATTTGCATAATGTTCACTTTAAGCTAATTCTGCTAACCGAGTTGTTAGAAAGAAAAAACTACATTTATGAAACTTCTTTTCAAAGTGGAGCTTTTTAAAGATGGCTAAAACAAAGCCTTGTGTTTCTAGGCAAGTCTGTCTGTTATTAGATTATTATTTCCATTAATCATCTGTTGATCGGTTAGTGTTAATAAACATGAATGTTAAGAAAGTCAAAGTGAGATTTTGGCTTCTTAGAATTTATTTGGAAACTTTCTGCAAAATTATTACATAACTAAATGAAATGAAAAGCACATTTTTTTTCCTCCTCACTTTTTTATTTTCATCTATTCAAGAGAGAATTATGAACAAACGACTCGAAGCTTTCCTGCAGCAGCCACAGCCTCCCAGTCTGCACTGGTTTCCTTCACTGGAAATCTGCCACCAGTTCTCACTGGCCAGGTTGTTGTTTCAATAATATAAAAAAATAACTTTTTGTTTATCTAATCTTTTCTCGCAGATCTAAAGATAAGATTTAAATGAATTTAAAGGGGATGCTATTGTTGCAAAGTTTGGTTTTATTATGGACCAAACAGACTTTAGTGGAGTAAAATGAGATTATCTGGAATTAATTTTCCATGCAGTCGGCCTCCAGCTGTTGCATGTGAGGAACAGAGTAAAGCAAACAGATCATCTAAAATAAGCTTCACCTTGGAACAATTAGCTGACAGAAATGGAAAGGTCTTAGGACGCTTCAGTACTGACCAAAACGGATCAGAACCGACTTGCCTTGACTTTTCTGCCCTGTTCTGCTGTTACTTTTCATCTGATTTTTAATTTCACAGCCTGAATATTTGAATGGATTCGGCATCAGACAGCAGGTTTTATCCAACTAATCACCACAGACTTGGAAATCCAGTTTTACAGTAACTTAAGGTGGAACTCATTAAATTAAAGTGAAGTCGCTAGAAGAGGTGCATGTGAAGAAAACTATGCCCAGCTAAACGAAATTAATTTAGAGCCAGAAAGTTTACATAAAGACAACTTAAATCATCTCTGCTGTCTGGATACTGAGACTGTCACACAGCAGCGATCTTCAGTCAGAGGCTTCTTCAGATGTGTTGGAAGACTGACTGCTGCAGGAGATCCTTCCAGCCCACAGCATCACCGTCCACAGCGACGCTCTCAGGTTATTTCACTTATTATAATCACTTTGAGTTCTGAGTTATTTTCTGAAGCATCTGACCAAGTTCTCAGAAACATTGAGGACTTTGTCCAGGTCCGGCTTCACCTCACTGTGTCACCCAGATCAACGACTTCACATCAAACGCCGTCCTCCTGTCCCCTCGTCCTCCCGTCACCCATCCCCTCGTCCTCCTGTCCTCCCGTCCTCCTGTCCTCCCGTCCCCTCGTCCTCCTGTCCCCTCGTCCTCCTGTCCCCTCGTCCTCCCGTCACCCGTCCCCTCGTCCTCCTGTCCTCCCGTCCCCTCGTCCTCCTGTCCCCTCGTCCTCCCGTCCCCTCGTCCTCCTGTCCTCCCGTCCCCTCGTCCTCCTGTCCTCCCGTCCTCCTGTCCCCTCGTCCTCCCGTCCACGTGTACCGTCTTACTCAGGTCGCCGGGTCGGCGGGGCGTCGGGGAGTCGGGGGG